>MJUT01033594.1:1396632-1417204 GCA_002080005.1 Gigantidas platifrons
ATTTAATTTGCCTAGTCACCCTGATCATAAATATATATGGTTTAGGGGTGGGGATCTCAACCATTAAAAAGTTCACTTCAGGTAGTGGGTAGGGTATGACCCCCCAGGACCTGTGCTATAAGGCATTTAATTTGCCTAGTCACCCTGATCATAAATATATATGGTCTAGGGGTGGGGATCTCAACCATTAAAAAATTCATTTCGGGTAGGGGTGGGATATGACCCCGGGGCCTGAGCTATAATGCATTTAATTTGCCTAGTCACCCTGATCAAAAATATATATGGCTTAGGGTGGGATCTCGGTCACATTTTTTTAACAGATGCCCCAGTGGGGTGGGGCTGAGCCCCGGGGATAAGAAATGTTGAATGCACAACTTCACATTGACATCTCCACCGATACCAAATATAAGTTTTTATCTTTTGTAATTTCAGAGAAATGTGTAATTCTCAAAATATGTACTTTTTCTATAAAAAAAAACATGATTTTACAAGAAAAAAACAATAGATTAATCTGAATTTCGAACTCGCTCTAAATAATAGTGTAATAATGCTTCCTACCAAAAATTATGTTGATCGGCCAAAAACTAAGAGCGCTATTGCGTTAACGAAGATAATTACGGTATCAAAATATGTACTTTTTCTATAAAAAACCATGATTTTACAAGAAAAAACAATAGATTAATCTGAATTTCGAACTCGCTCTAAATAATAGTGTAATAATGCTTCCTACCAAAAATTATGTTGATCGGCCAAAAACTAAGAGCGCTATCGCGTTAACGAAGATCAATACGCCCGCCTTTCGCCAAAACATAAGCCGACTGCAACTTTGTTGCAACTTGGCTAAAAACTTGGACTTCCACAAAAACTGGAGTGTAAGTCAGTATTTTCTTATACAGTTGAAACCTATCTCAAGTGACCTCTCCATTGGGATACCATCCTATATAAGAAAACCATTATGAAGAATACACCGGTCACAAGCAACCTCTCCAATGGGATACCACCCTATATAAGAAAACCATTATGAAGAATACACCGGTCATAAGCAATCTCTCCAATGGGATACCACCCTATACAAGAAAACCATTATGAAGAATACACCGGTCACAAGAAACCTCTCCAATGGGATACCACCCTATATAAGACGACCACTATGAAGAATAAACCTGTTTTAAGAGACCATATGTCCATTTTAAGCACTGGCAAGTCGAACAGGGCAGTTCTTCATTCTATTTTTTTTATTGAACATATGTTATGGTCTAGAAATTGAAAATTTTTCAAAATATACTGATCACATACATGTATCTCCTTATGTAATAAGATTAATCATGCATAGATTTAACTACCCCCTTCTGTGGATAGAGGGGTTAGGGTTATGGTGTTTAACACTACTTTCAACAATATTTCAGTTATATCATGGTGGTCAGTTTTATTGGTGGAGGAAACCGGAGGACCCAGAGAAAACCACCGACCTGTCGCAAGTCACTGACAAACTTTATCACATAATGATAATGTTATATCGAGTACACCTTGCCATGAACGGGGTTCGACCTCGCAACAATAGTGGTGATAGGCACTGATGGCATATGTAGTTATATATCCAACTACCATACGATCACGACCCTGACGTCTGTGGATAGGAAATAAATAGTACTGCTAATGATGGATATGTAATACAAGTATATAGTATAATGTCTTGCACAAAACCCTTGCATTAATGTGATAAATAACAAAAGTCTTTATACTTTGAATAAAAGTTTAGAATTTACACAAGGCATTAAATGGAACAATGTCATTAAACCTGTCACATTTATGGACATTTCATACTAAGCCTCAATATATGTTTTTAGATTCTGGCACAAATCCTACACATTTGAAGGCATCTTAGGCACTAAACCTGCATATGTGTTTGTAGGTGAGCGTTGGCAGTACATTTACTGCCATCATTCAACATATGTCTTTGTAAAATCGTGAAGCTTCTGTAAATACTCCTCATTCATAGACGGTTTAGACTTCGTCAAACATTTCATCATGTCAACCTGTAAATTATATCATATTAATATCATGATTTATCACCGGGTTTGTAACTAGATTAACATGACGAGTACCACTAGTGTAGCAGGAACAGCTTACCCTTCCGAAGCACCTGAGTTCATCTCCGGATTTTAATGGGGTTCGTGTTATTCAATCTGTATGTATGTTTATCGTTGTTTGCCCTTCTGTGGTTTTTCTTTTGGCCATTGGTTTATCTGTTCTTCTTCGATATACAGACTGATTACCCCTTTTTGGTATCTTCAAACTCTTCTTACTGATGTTTCTCAATTAAAAAACATGATAATTTTGGGTTTGTATGGAGTTTTTGAGAAAACTTATTCATTCATTATCTCATATGGTCCAATTTTAAAACCATTACATGTGATGGCTGACATCTTGGATTACTATGACCTAGATATAAAATACTTTGTAAAGAACCAGCCAATGATTGTTAAAAAAAATTGCAGTTCCAATCCTGATAATGAGAATAGTTACATTTACACATTACAACAGTCTTCCCGTTAACCCACTTCCCTGAAGCCAGGTACAAGCAAAACTGGATTCGGACAAGTGAAAATTAAGAAAGAATTTGCTTGAACAAATAAATGTTTTTTTTTTCTAAATTTGGTTTTCGAGCAAGTACATTAAGGCAAAGACTATTACAATTGCAGCTCCAGTGTTAAAATTTTAACCTGCTACGGTGTAAAAACAGATATTACCAAAATTTTTGAATGGATTTTCTTTTCTGTCCATTTACATCAAAAGCCTTGCTTATTAATCCCTGACATAATTTTTAACTTATTGAAGGTGGTCAATGCAATGTATTTGGTAGAAGTATCATTTCTTTGTCTTGTAAAATTGATTGTAACAGTGAAGGGTTAGGGTTATGATGTTTAATGCCACTTTCAACAATATTTCAGCTATATCGTAGAGGTCAGTTTTACTGGTGGCTGGAGAAAACCACTGACCTGTCGCAAGTCACTGACAAACTTTTATCACCAATATAACTGCCCACCATGATATAACTGAAATTTTGTTGAAAGTCACATTAAACACCATAACCCCCTCAATTACAGAGAATACATGCATCATCTTCTCAAAGAGTCATATGTTAAACTGTATGAAGATGGTGGCCATCTTGTATTACAATAGACAAACTAGAGGTTCAGTGGGCTATTTTTTGTGAATGTGTGACGTAAAAATGCTTTTGACATTTACGGTCGTAATTAAAATACTTCAAAGGACTCACAGTTGATGGTGATGGTTCACGAGATATATTAGATACTGAGTTTGGTACTGTTTGACTGCTATTTTGCCTGTTTTTTCCAGTATTGTTGTAAATGCTGTTTTAGTGACAACGGGAACCTTTAAACCGTAATAGAAGCGAGAGGTTGGCACCGTAAAATCTGATTCAATCCACCATTTCTTTAGAAATGCCTGTACCAAGTCAGGACCATTGCGGTTTTCCAGTTTCCCAGTTGTTGACTGATTTTGTCTGTTTATTGATTTATGAGTTTTGAATTTCCCTTTGGAAGATTGCTCTGTGTTCAGTAATTTTGTTGTTACCCTCATTTGCTCACCTTTCATTCTGCTTTGAGGAAACTTAATACAATTTTACATAACCTTCCCTACATGTAGATGCTTCCTACCAAGTTTCGGTTCATATGGTTAAGCAGTTTCAAAGGAGAAGATTTTCTAGAAATCGACCAATCAGAAACAAGAATTGCATGTGGTGGCCATGTTTGCTAATCGATCGGGAAAGAAATGAGCAATCTTCATAGAGGACATTCCATAGATGCTTCCTACCAAGTTTCGGTTCATTTGGCCATGCGATTTCAGAGAAGAAGATTTTTTAAAATCGGCCAATCAGAAACAAGAATTTCCTGTGGTGGCCATGTTTGGTAATGGATCATAACAAAATGTGGCACGCTTTAGAGAGGACCTTCCATAGATGCTTCCTACCAAGTTTCAGTTCATTTGGCTGAGGGTTTTCAGAGGAGAAGATTTAAATGTGAAAAGTAAACCGATGACAGATGATGGCAAAAGCTCATATTGCGTTTTGCAAGGTTTGCTAAAAAGAATATTAAAATGTGAATACCTACTTGTAATGTATAGAATAAACATGTTACACTATATCAGCATTACTTAATTTCTAGGAGACATAATGGCAAGAGTTATCTTTCTTTTAACAGGGAAGAAGATTTTTTAGAACTCAACCAATCAGAAACAAGAATTGCCTGTGGTGGCCATGTTTGTTAACCGATCGGGACAAAATGACCAATCTGTATAGAGGACCTTCCATAAATGCTTCCTACCAACTTTTGGTTCATTTGACCAAGTGGTTTCAGAGGAGAAGATTTTTAAAAATCGACCAATCAGAAACAAGAATTGCCTGTGGTGGCCATGTTTATTGTTTGTTAATGGATCGGGACGAAATGAGCAATCTTTATAGAGGACCTGTCATAGATGCTTCCTACCAAGTGTCAGTCCATTTGGCCAAGTGGTTTCAGAGGAGAAGATTTAAAAAAATTGGCCACTCAGAAACAAGAATTGCCTATGGTGGCCATGTTTGTTGACAGATCGGGTCAAAATGAGCAATCTTTAGAGAGGACCTTCCATAGATGCTTCCTACCAAGTTTCACTTCATTTAGCTGAGGGGTTTCAGAGAAGATTAAAATATGAAAAGTTAACGGACAACGGATGCCAAGTGATGGCAAAAGCTCACATTGCCTATGGCAAGGTGAGCTAAAAAAAAATGACAAATTAAGAAAATAACTCATTTGACCTTTCATACCAACCTCTGTTCATCAACTCCACCAATGAAGCCACAATATAACTGAAATATTATTGAAAGTGGCATTAAACACCACAAACCATACCAACCATCTATCCATCAAAAAATGGTATTACATGTATATTGATTAACATGGCAGTACAAGAAAAATAAATCATAATCTTATGATTTTTTTAAACATTTTAAACCATTTTCACAAATATGGTTGACCAATAGTAATCTAATAACAAAAATTGAAACTTTGCAACAACAAAAAAACAACAGTAACCTAGGGAACACTTCTCACCTTATTTAACTGTCTTACAGATAGCTTGTCTGGTTCTAACATAAAATCCTGAAAGGTCATTGGTAAAGCGAACGGATGATCAGGAGAACATACAGTATACAGATAATTCTTCTCGTCATCTGGGTCATCAGGTGATTCTTGTTTGATCTAAAAATAAAATTGGCTTGAACATTATTACTGGTATTCCAAATTTTACAACGCTTACGAAAAAAAGTTTGTCAGTGACTTCCGACAGGTTGGTAGTTTTCTCCATATATAACTGAAATATTGTTGAAAGTGGCATTAAACACCATAACCCCAAAACCTTACAAAAAACAAGTAGGCAGAAGATGACACAACATATTTACATAGTGATCTACCTACTCAGAATGGTACAACTTCTGTTACATTCAGAGTTCTTTATTTTAGTTTCATTATGAAGGAAACTGGGGTATCTTGAGAAAACTACAGAACTTCAGAAAGCCACCATCAAATTTTATTACATAAACATAGACCTCTACACGGGAGAGGGAATCCAATCCACAACTTCAGCAGTGATGTACAGTGAATGTATAAGTAAATGTACATCCAATCTAAAAGTGAGCAATGAGCCCACAATACTAAAAACTGAAAAACATAACAAAATTAATGGGGACATAATACAATACCGTATAACCGGTAATTTCTGCGGTAAGAAATATCTGCGGTTTTGGATTAAAAAGAAGATCTTTAATTTTTGTGGATTTTTTTTTCTGCAGATTGAAAATCTCGGTGACGAAAGTTTGTATTACAGGAAGCAACAAATGAAGCGATGTAGGACAGTTTCATAATGTTACGATAAACAAACTATTTTTTTTCCACTGTTTTCGCGATCTATTTTGTTGACAGGAAATACGAAGTCAACAGTTGGATCGATATCGGTATAATGCTTGATAGTTCGGATATATATATTTTAAAGTCGAATTTTCATACTTTAGCATATAAAATTAAAAAAAAATTAATTTGAATTAGAACCAATTATATTCATTTCTTTTAGCATAATGTAGATATAAAAACTCGGGTTAACCAGGATTCTACTACCAGCACATTTCTATTTTTGGGGTTTTTAGATGAATCCCGAGATCACACAGTTTGATAAAATTATTAAATCGCAGAGCTCAATATAACAATTAAAAAAACGACTAATGTTAAATTATGTAATAACAATTTTAAATATTGCTTTAATAACCTTAATTATGATTGTAAACATTTCTTTCAATTATTATCGGTGTCAGCTTGGTATAATCATAATATTTCTAGATCTAGATTAATTGTAATTAACGACCAACAATAATCATACCACAGCTAAATAACCTGTAATTGTTGTGTAAACATGCATAGTACCAGTTTTTTCTTTTATCTGGCTATAGTAATTAGGCCTAACAAGATGAACTGTGAGCTAATGCTCACTTATGATATCCCCGCATATATGTTCAATGTGTATAAAAACCAACTAAGTCGGCAAACAGGAAGTAGGAATCTGACGGGTCCAAAAATGCTTCCCACAATATGGCATACCTATATGAAGCTTGTGACCAAATATCAGATTTCTGTCATCAATAGTTGCTGAGAAAAATGAAACAAAACATATCTTGGACGGACGGAAGGACGGACAGAGGTAAAACAGTATACCTCCCCTCCGGTGGAGCGGGGGTATAATTAGATATTTGACACTTCCTAATGAATTGGAGTTAGAGTTTGAATGTAATTTGTACTGATTTATTATTAGGGGACATTAAACTTTTATTTTACATAATATTCTGCGATTTTAATTTCTGCGGTCCAGAGTTGACCGCAGAAATTACCGCTTATACGGTATTCGATTAATCTATGGTCTATAATCCATACAAGATAAAATGACTGTGAATTCTAGGTACTTAACAGGTAACATTCCCCCATGACATCTGGGGATTGACCATTCCTTATTCTGAGTCATGAAGTTTATATCATGTTGTCTAATTGGAATTTGTTCAAAATGATGTCCTGTATTAGATAATTGTTACTTACTTTCCTGAAGTGTGTAGCAGCTTGAATTTCCCTAACTAGTTCCATAGAAGCATCCCTAACAACAACAACAATATCTGAACCTGTAAATCTACAATATAAATAATTACATTTAGTCAACATTTTAAAAGAAATCCTTTATTTTGATTGAGTCTCGCCTGGAGTGCCGTAGATCATGGGTTCGTGCCCCGATCAGAGCAAACCAAACAATTTAAAATTGGTATTTATTGCTTCTCTGCTAAGCATGCAGCATAAAGAGCAAAGAATGGTTGGCTGTGAACCAGGATAACGTGTGGGTCGACAAATCTATCCACTGCCTGTTGCTTCAGTGAGTTAGCACTAAAAATCGAGAAAGCATCAGAGATGCAACAGCCGAGTTGCAAGCCAAAATCATTTGGTCTTGTTTTATAAATAAGTAAGAAACTATTAAAGAATAAACAAGTCAACTCGGCTAAAAAAAAACAACTTTCGGTAGGGGATGGGGATGATCCCGGGCCTCAACTCTTGGGGCATTTAATTTGTCTATTCATCCTGATCATAAATATATATGGATTAGGGGTGGGGATCTCAACCATTAAAAAGTTCACTTCAGGTAGGGGGTGGGGTATGACCCCGGGGCCTGAGCTATAATGCATTTAATTTGCCTACTCACCCTGATCATAAATATATATCTATGGTTTAGGGTGGGGATCTCGATCACATTTTTATTATGCAGATTCCCCAGCGGGGTGGGGCTAAGCCCTGGAGATAGAAAATCTTGAATGCACAACTTCACATTGGCATCTCCACCAGCACTAAATATTAAGTTTCTATCTTTTATAGTTTCAGAGAAATGTGTAATTCTCAAAATATGTTCTTTTTCTATAAAAAAAACCCATGATTTTACAAGAAAAAAACAAATAGATTAATCTGAATTTCAAACTTGCTCTAAATAATAGTGTAATAATGCTTCCTACCAAAAATTATGTTGATCTGCCAAAAACTAAGCGCTATCATGTTAACGAAGATAGGCTAACATACGCTGCCCATCAGCCCGCACGTCTTTCACCAAAACATAAGCAGACTGCAACTTCGTTGCAACTCGGCTAAAAATCCAACTCAGTGTGTTGTTCTAGTACAAAGCAAACATCATCTCATTGAAAATTAACTTGTTCTCGCCATGAAATAGCTGAAAAATTGCTGAGTGGACATACAACACTCATTCACTCTATAAAGTAGGGTGACCAACCATAGTAGCAATGTTACTTTATCTTCTGTATTTTCACTCAGTGAAATGTTTAAGACAGCCACCCATGGAAGTGATTTAAAAAGTGCCATCGATGGTGTCATGCATATTTTAACAGAAAAGCCTTTTGATCAATCAATTACATTTTAAGGTGGTACCATACACTTCAGGTAAAATTTAATCTACTCGTTTAATTTTCTTATTTTTTTGCAGCAGTGTGTTTGAATATATCCACTGTAATAAATATCAAAATTTTAACAAATTCTAACCATCAGCCTCAGAGCTATAAATTCACTAGCCACATAGCAGCTTTTCTCTCTTTGGTTTTGATCACCAAGATGCTTGAAATCTGCATACAAACATCATATTATCAAAACGTTCAACTGATTTTAAAAAGTTATCTCCTTCTAGTGTAGTATGGTACCCCCTTAAGTAATATTACCCTTCTGATTTTTCAGCAAGCAGCTCAAAATCTTCATCAGACAAGTCATGCTTAATGGATTCTAAATTTTTCTTAAATATGTGTTTCCTTGTCTCCTTGTCTGGCATTGGAATTACAATTCTTTTACTCAATCTGAAACAGACAAAGAATTCTTCTTTTTAATACAGTATAACATTGTTGTAACTAGTCTCTCATGAAGACCATTATTTTCATTAGATCTTTATGACTGATTAATACTTTATGTATCAATACTGATATCCATGTATAATTCCATGTTTTACATGATTGGCTGTAGGTTAAATAACTGTCACTTTTAACTCGGTTTATGCGTACATTTGCTTTTTTCTTTTTTGTCGCCAATGCTGTCGTAATTTCCTGTGTTTTTCATGGTCACTGGTCGATGTGTTAACTAGGGTAGTCCTGATCGGTAATTACAACAAAAAAAATCCTCACACTTTCCCTTTTTGTTAGTGCAATAAAATGCTTGACATGAAGTCATAATGAATATGTAAGTATCAAAAGATAAATATACGACGTTATTTTACAATTTACATAATTTTTAATGATAATATTGAAACTGATCAATGCTGCTATAATATACAATACCGCTTGCATGACATCACGGTTCTTTCGGAAGAGCTTTATTTGCAGGTATAATCCGAGAATGGATTATGCCTTTTGTCTCCTCACATTGAAGAGCTACGAAAAATGGCGACCCCCATTATTTGGTGCTACATGCAACTTCAATGACCAAATTCTACTTTACGGTATACTATTTTTAACATTCATTAACACTAATGTCTTTTATTTACTATCATTTAAATTTTCACGCTGACTTGTTAAGACCATGCTGTTTTCCTTTAATCTGGCCTCACCTTTTCAATAAAAAATTATGTATTGTCCACGGCTGATTAGTTCCCGTCACCATAATGACATTGTCAGCATGATCAACTTGACATGAAAGTTCGGTCCTAACTCTTCTAATACGTTCACTACAGGAATATTCGTCAACACACAAGACTTCAAGATCCTCTAAAAATAAAACGATCTTTTCGTTCTGTTTTTGAAGCTTTCTAAATAAATGTCTTATTATTCTGAAAAGACAGAAAAATGTTTTTAATTTTTTTTTAAAATGCTGTCAATGTTGATACATGTGATCACGGAAATGCTTCATTGTGAAGAAAACTAATCTTGATATATAATCCATTATAAGGTGCTGTCACATGATGCGATTTTCCATTCGATTTCCAAATGATTCTGCATCTACGACACTGGGAATAAGATCAATGGCAAAGAGTTCACACAGTTTTACTTTCCGTTAGATTTTGGCTAGATGAGATTCTCATCAAACTATTGTATGGACATAGGATGCTGACAGATTTGTTCGTTTCACATTTTGACATTAGACTTTTCTATTTAACTCAATATGATTTTTGTCGAAACTGTGAAACAAGGAAAAAACAGATGGAAAATCTTATCATGTGATCACACCTTCAAACAATGAGAAATTATAGAAAAAGAACAAATACATCAACGAAGGTTAAATGCAACTTTTCACAAATGTTTCATGCAAATGGATAACAAGCACTTGTTAAAATGAATGTAAAATTAAATTATCCAAATTTGATTGATTGGTGTTTAACACCCTCATCAGCAGTATTTCAGCTATATCGTGACATGAACAAATTATATATATATTAGATATCAAGAAATTTGAAAAAGATACAACACATTTCAGCAGTTTAAATATAGATTCTTGTTAATCCATTCTGTATGACATGTTTTGAGAAAAGTTACACTCAATCTTCATTCATTTTCCTGAATACCATAATTCCTGTACCTTCTCCTAATACTTCTTGAAATCATCCATGGTTCATTTGTAGTAAGTATTACATGTAGGCCTTCGTTCTCTAGACCGACACCTTGCATTTGTACTAAAATTTCAGTTTTTACTCTCCGGAAATCATCTTCCGATAATAGATCCTCAATATTGTCTATTAACATAATGCATGGCCTCAATTCTCGTGCTTTTTTGAAACAATTTTTAACGATTCTGAAAGGACATATGACATTTACAGAAAAAAACATTCAACACTGCTGAATGTTGCGAGTCTCATTCAAAACATGGACTCCACTTTTTGTGCCATTTTCAAATAATTTTTAATGACTCTGAAAAGACACATAACATCTAAAGAGAAAATATTAAATACTACAGAGATGTTGCTTGTCCCACTCATATATAAATAAATTCCTCATTAAAGATTGCAGGTAAAACCATTTTGTTTACTGGGGTCATTGTGGTCATGATCATATGGTAGTTGGATTTACAACTACCAATGCAATCAGTGCATATCACCACTAAAGTTATGAGTTCGAATCCCACTCATGGGAATGTGTACTTGATACAACATATTGTGATAAAGGTTGTTAGTGACTTGTGACAGGTCTGTGGTTTTCTCAGGGTACTCCTGTTTCCACCACCAATAAAACTGACTGCCACAATATAACTAAAATATTGTTGAAAGTGGCATTAAACACCATAAACCAAACCAACAAAACTGACCACCACAATATAACTAAAATATTGTTGAAAAAGGAGTTATTGTTGTTCTGTTGTGGTGCATGGACTAGAAAAATCTTAAATTTGCTAATCATAGATATGGGGTGGGGAAGTAGGGGTAGCGTTTGGTATAGAAAGTATGACAAACCATAGGATGTCGAAAACGAAGATACATGTAATTTTAACTGACAGTTTTAAGTATTGTATATACAGTAACACATGGAATGTGATTGTGAATAAAAAATGATCCATAATCTCCATTAATGTTGAAAAGTTGTTTTTATTGTCACATAACAGAGTTTGTTTAAATGGCTTGACGTTTTGGATAGACATTGTAATTTAACACATATTACAGGTTATTAGATGCAAGATTCAGAAGGTCAGTGTAGTTTTTTTTTTCTGAGCAACCCAGTTTGCTGCAAAGTGCAACTGAACTAATTTGAAAGTGGCGTCAAAAAACCCATAATCAAATCCACTGCAGATGACCATGCAGGATATTGCAAAAAAATTAAAGAAAATGTATAACATTCAGTAACTACAATAAAAACCTGTCTAAACTGAACCCTGAATAACCGGAATCCTGTATAAACCGACTATCAAATAATGTTCTAAAGTACGAAATCTTTGTTAATCTAACCTGTATAAACAAAACACCTGTCTATTCTGAACATAAAAGTTGGCCCAAAAGAAGTTTGGTTTAGACAGATTTCACTGTATGATGCCTAACTGAAGTCATACAGCTAATATTCTTTACATACATATTTAATAGTAGAATAGTTGAAAGTCCTAGCTGTTGGGTTTTTATTTACATTATTCAATTGAATAAAGAAATATCGTATTCAACAAGGAAATATCGTATTCAACAAAGAAATATCATATTCAACAAGGAAATATCATATTCAACAAGGAAATATCATATTCAACAAAGAAATATCGGATTCGCTAATGATATGACAATATTTACTTTTCAGGTTCCCCCATGTAATTTGATATTAAATCTGAAGCAGCGATTCGTATGTAAGTTAGTTCTGGATACTCTCCCGCTAGAGCTCTCATCAGCAGTGTCTTCCCAGTTCCTGGAGCCTGTAAAAATTGTTTTTATATTTCAATTTAATTGTTTGTCTTCTTTTATCTCTATTTATACCGATTACTTAACAACTCATACAAGCTTATCACCAATACGGCGTGGGTTCGCGCCCAGCTTTGTAAATACATAAAAGGGTGCACTTGGCTCGCAGCCGCAAGTGATAAAGTCGGTGGTTCTCTCCGGGTACTCCGGCTTCTTCCACCACTAAAGCTGGTCGCCATGATATAGCTGAAATATTGCTGAAATGGTGTTAAACACAAAAAATGAATCAATCTACTTCTACAAAATACTTATCACCTTGAAGATTATATCAGAGGTTGCACATGACAATTGAAAAAGTCAAAACTATTTATATGTTTCATAAATTAGTTTTTGATAGAGAAGACAGCCTTGAATGTTTCAACAGAGCCAATCAAAACTGGGGGCTGTGGCAGCCGGTTTCACTTAGATATGGTACCAGGGGGAAAACGATTCTTGTCTTTGTTCAGTCAAGATTACAAGGAGTGATAATGCAAGATCTGTGATTGTCTCAAAGGTGGCTTAAGTCTGTCTTGTTTAGGCTATGCAAAGTTAATTACTTGGTTCTCAGGCCCTTTTTTGTCAAAATTGATGAGGGAGGGCAGCATTTTTTTTTATCCTTTTACTGCTGTAAAAAGTGATGAGGGAGGCATTTTTTCTTCTTTTTTTTTTGTGAAAAATATGGCAATGTATAAATCTTTTCATTACTTTATTGAAAATTTCAATTTTATTTCTTCCGATGGTGGCAGAAACATCACAAGTGGTTATTTTGTATGGAAACGTCCAATCCGCTGGTCCCAACGTACCATTTTTTATCTCCGTAAACAATTCCAATAAGGTACAAGCTTCGGAGAAGCCCCCTATTATGTTTCCTGGTAAAACTGGCAAACATTTGTGCCGAATTTGCACAGAAACGATTGACATTTTGTCTAAATGTCAAACGGAAACACGTTTTTTATTTATACATTGTCATAACGATGCTTTAAATCTCATTTAAGCATGATGCGTTTTAAAGCGTTTCACCGACCACGCGATATAAGAGAAAAACGGATGCGGTTGTTTTTTCCGTACGGACAGCGCTACCGCATTTAAATTTTTTTTTTTTACTATTTTTGCAAAAAAATCGGCAATGCGGCGACGAATTTCCACATGCGGGCAGGCCTGAGAACCAAGAAATTAACTTTGTATGGCCTTAGTAATAGTTTTTTTTTAATCTAAGATTTGACGATGGTGTTGTTGAGTTGTCATCTGTAAATTAAATATAGTACATGTATGTGGACACCGTTGCTATTGTCTGGAGTTTTGTTAGCTTTCATTAATAGATCGCATGGAAAATAGTATGATAAATTCTAAATAAGACATACACAGTGAATATTTCCATTGTATAACAATTTTAGTCGTGATGTAACAACATATTTTGTATAAATTGTATGCAAATTTGCATGCATTGGTAAACATAAATTACTGTCTTTCTTCAACGTGTATTACTGTATTTTTACTCTTATACGACATACTGTATTAGAATTGAAATAATTCATGAAAGCCCCATAATTTGTTGGCAGATTGAACATGGGTCATGGGTTGGCAGGATATCAGTATATTTTATCCATTGCTGATGAAATACTGATAGCTGCTAACTCATGTTAAAAACCTCCAATAAATTATGTCTTCCATGAAGAATTTCTCAAACAACATTTGTAAAAAGATACAAGTGAAATTGAAAAACAAAGTGCAGCCACAATAAAACATCAAAACTATACTCACTCCATACAGCAAAATTCCTCTCCACGGGCTTCTTATTCTTCTTCCTACATATTAAAATCAAACAATAATTTTAGATATTTCCCACAAATCCTTCGAATCAGGGTGTATAATGGCAGGAAAAAAAGACAAGTTCAGCTATGGTAACATAACTTAACTTTCTTATCTGTTGACCATATGCATTCAAATTTGACACCTGGAAACCTCAGCGTACTGTCCATAAGAAAATTTTGATAAAAGTCGATCAAGCGTGATCATGTATGACTATATACACTGCCAAAAGATTTACTTTGAAAGTTTTACTGTCGCCACCATGACTTGGTTGACCGCTATGGAATATCAGGGTCACAAATGACCACGGATATGTTCCACTTGTCGTAAACACTTCCCGGTCCTTTCCTCATTCATGACTTATCATCGGGTTTGTAACTAGATTAACACGACGGGTGCCACTAGTAGAGCAGGAACTGCTTACTCTTCTGGAGCACCTGAGTTCACCCTCCGTTTTTAGTGGGGTTCTTGTTTAATACTTGATCTTTAGTTTTGTAGATCGTTGTTTGTCCCTTTTGTACTTTTTCTGTTGGCCATTGTGTTGTCTGTTCTTCTATCGATATACAGATTCTGATTACTCCTTTGGTATCTCCAAACTCTTCTTACAAAAAATACATGTGCATCTCAGGCACTCTCCCATGTTGTTATGACTTGAATACCATACCTAGCACCAGTTTAAGACTTTGTAAGCCCATGTGTTACAGATACTGTGCAGCTCTAGTGATAATTAACAAAAGCACAAATTTTATTCAATTTATTCAACTTTTACAATATAATGTCAATGTTAAGCTGACATTTATATTATAGATGAGTGCAAGTGTAACATAACAAAAAGAGAAGAGCTATTGTGATATTAAAAGAATCCTCTTTACAGAGATAATTCACCATACTTATACTATCATTCTGCATTAACAAATAAAGTAACTTCTTACTGTAAATTAATTTCACTTAATCTCTGCATGCCCTCAGCAGGCAGAAGCCCAAGGACTGCAACCCATAAATCCCATACCTTAATCCGGTACTGACCATACCAAATTTCAACACGATATACCAGTAGTCCTCTATGGTTTGGAGTTAGGGTGTTTAATGCCACTTTAAACAATATTTCAGTTGAATCGTGGCGGTCAGTTTTATTGGTGGAGGAAACTAGAGTACCCTGAGAAAACCACCAACCGACCTGCCGCAAGTCACTGAAAAACTTTACCACATAAAGTTGTATTGAGTACACCTCGCCATGAACGGGGTTTGAACTCACAGCGTTAGCGGTGATAGGCACTGATTGCACAGGTATTGGTAAATCCAACTACCATACATTCACGACCACAGTGGTCCCTCAATTCCAATGGTGCTCTCTATACTCTACATATACTAAATATTTTGACTGACGTACCATGTTTGTGATCGTTTATTCCCTTGAAACTGAAAAGTCAAGATTACAGTGTAAAAATACATTCATCAGTTTTTCTCCAATGTGTAATAAATATGAATGGAATGAAAACAAGTTATTCCCCCTTATCATACTTATTGTGGCAAGTGATATGTTACATTAGCTCTTCAGATTGATATTTTTTTATGGGGAAATTCTGGTTCTGGTCATGGTGTTTAACGCCACTTTCAACAATATTTCAGTTATATCGTGGCGGTGGGGAAATTATGATCTTGTCAGAAAGACTACAGTGTTAATACCACTAATTAGTGTTGACTTTACCTGTAAACAACATAGGAAACTTCATTGGTATGATAATACATTCTTTAAGTGTGGTGATAGCATCCTCACATCCACATATATCTTTTAAAGTAATAGTTGGTTTTTCTGTTTGAATCAGAGCTGAAAATTTACAAATGTCAAATCTGAATATACATGTACAATATATTTTATCTCCTGATATTAAAAATGAAAGGATAAGTGGATACAAGAGAAAAGCTTACACTAACAGCAGATCGTTCACAGCGACATATACATGTATATGTTGCCTGTCTCTGTTGCTGAGGGGAACAGTACAAAAGCCCCCTGCAAAGATACCAATATAAATATAATTTGTACTATTCATTATTGGGGGGCTTTTTGTCATGGGGCTTTTGTCCGGGGGCTTATATCTGTGGGACTTTTGTTCTATACCCATTGCTGAGTACAATAACAAAGTTGAATAGGGTCAACAACTCAAGAATTTATCTTGAAAATCAGTTTGTGCATATTTGGTGGATATCAATGGTGTACAAATTAAAAAGACATCTGGCTTAAACTGTTAAAGGAGTTCTAATCACCTGGCCTATTATTAAAATGTTTATAATGAGATAAACAAGAAATTCAAATCTACCAAATAATGGTATATACATATCTGGAACACCTGACTTCACCCTCGGTTCATGTTACTTGATCTTTAGTTTTATGTGTATGCTAATTGTAGATCGTTGTTTGTCCCTTTGTCCTTTTATTTTACCATTGTGTTGTCCGTCCTTCTTTGATTTACCGATTCTGATTACCCCTTTGGTATCTTCAAACTTTTCTTGTACATTTGTCAGTATGAAAACCCCCTTTTCCATTTCATATTGCCAGAAGTATATTGAGTGCAACAGAAGATTCAACTTTCAACAGCTAGCTTATGTAACCAATGGTGTTTTTTTTCCCAAAAGAGATGTGAGTGATCTAGATTAAATTATTTAAAGTGACTGGTAAAAGGGACATACATCCAATACTGAATTTCCTATTTTAAAATATGGAGAAAAAAATGTATGGTCATACATCATATATAAACGTTTCTCATTAGATTATGATTATAGCTGTCATAATAGATCATACCATATGTGAATATCAAAATGAAAATTACCAAATCATCAATAAAACTAAAATATTAATGAAAGTGGTGTTAAACACAAATAACTATAATTCTTTTTTATGCGAAATTTGAGAACCTTTTTTTTTCACAGGCAATTTATTTACCATTTACATATTTTTCTACTTCTTCATCCAATGGACTAGTGGGTTCCGTGTTCTCTTCCTTCTTGTCTAATGTTCTGTTTTCTTCTTTGATTTCTTTTTGTAGTCGTTCGGCTATCGTCAAGTACTCTGAACATTTATGTCTCAAATCAGCGTTTTGTTCAACTGTCAAAGACCTAACTAAAACAAAATAATATCAATGTTATCTACACCTGTGTTATAACAAGTTATCATGCACTGGTTCTATTGAGTGAGTGAGTGAGTGATTGTTGTTTAATGCCAATTCAGCAACTTTTCAGCTATTTCATGGCGAGAACTAGGTAATTTTCGATGAGATGATGATGAAGTCCGCTTTGTACTAGATCAACATGCTGAGTTGGATTTTTATAATGCTAGCTCACTGAAACAACAGTCCGTGAGTAGACATGTTGCTTCACTCGGGCATATTATTCTGATTCCGAGCCAACCAGTCTTTGCTCTTTCTCCTTAATGCTGCGTGCTTAGCAGAGAAGCAACAAATACCAATTTTATAGTCTTTGGTTTTACCCAATCAGGGCTCGAACCCACGATCTACAGCACTCGAGGCGAGCACGCTAACCATTACGCCACCGATGCAGTGGGTTCTATTGAAGTGGTCAAATTGCATCGAAAGGATAATGTTATGCTATATATCTCGTCAATGACTAAAATATAGTATTTTGTTACCTGCTTCATAAAGAGGGAAGGATAAGAAAGGTTAGGGTGATGGTGTTTAACACCACTTTCAACAATATTTCAGTTATATCATGGCGGTCAATTTTATTGGTGGAGAAAACCAGAGTATCCGCAGAAAACCACAGACCTGGTAGAGAAAATAAATGCATTGTTACTAAATAATCTAGATAAACATGAAAAAAAATGGAATATTCTAAATTAACCCTGTTGTAATTCATATTAATTAATATATATATAGCAGTGATTGGGATTAGAGGGGGCCATGCACCATTCAGGGCTTTCAATATTTTTCAAGTCTACCAGTACTTCACTATTCACATATGCGGTACTTGTTATTTAAATTTGAACAATTTTCATGAATATATTATACAACACTCTTTAAAATCAGGAGGCATCAAAGACTATTTTAGACAGGTAAAAGTACCTGGTACAGCCCTTTATTGAAAGGCCTGACCATTTATCACATTCCATCTGAAAATGTCCCATTGAAATCAGAAATATTTACAAAGAATGTTAAAGTATCGCCCATTGAAATTCTGTAGTCAATAGAAAATGTCCCATTGAAATCAGAAATATTTACAAAGAATGTTAAAGTATCGCCCATTGAAATTCTGTAGTGAATAGAAAATGTCCCATTATTAAAATTTTAATCCTAATCACTGATATAGAACAAAGTACAGTACATGGACATCTGTTTAAATATCTTTTTCAAATTAATTTATAGTGGATGTGTTGTGTAATATTGTGACTTGTCTGGTATTATATTGTATTTTTTGTGATGTCTGTAATATATTGAAAATCTCCCCCCCCCCATAAAAAAAAATTTGGTCAAACATAATTTTACCTTAATCCTATTTAGCTAATGTAAAAAAAGTGCTTCCAATAAAATTCACAAACTCTTGACAACAATGGTCCATTTTTCATATATTAATGTGCTGTCAAACCCATCTTAANNNNACTTGTTATTTAAATTTGAACAATTTTCATGAATATATTATACAACACTCTTTAAAATCAGGAGGTACCAAAGACTATTTTAGGCAGGTAAAAGTACCTGGTACAGCCCCTTAATGAAAGGCCTGACCATTTATCACATTCCATCTGAAAATGTCCCATTGAAATCAGAAATATTTACAAAGAATGTTAAAGAATTGCCCATTGAAATTCTGTAGTCAATAGAAAATGTCCCATTATTAAAATTTTAATCCTAATCACTGATATAGAATAAAGTACAGTACATGGACATCTGTTTAAATATCTTTTTTAATTTAATTTATAGTTGATGTGTTGTGTAATATTGTGACTTGTCTGGTATTATATTGTATTTTTTGTGATGTCTGTAATATATTGAAAATCTCCCCCCCCCTCCCATAAAAAAAAAATTTGGTCAAACATAATTTTACCTTAATCCTATTTAGCTAATGTAAAAAAAGTGCTTCCAATAAAATTCACAAACTCTGACAACAATGGTCCATTTTTCATATATTAATGTGCTGTCAAACCCATCTTAAAGGGCAACTGTATAAAACAAATCACTGTCTATAAAGGGCAGTCTCATTTTCCCCATTAATGAATAGTGCATATAATATGAACCTGCATATAATGGGCAACTGCTCATAAAGGCCACATTTTCAGGTTTCCTTGAGTGGTCTTTATATACAGGTTTGACTGTAATTCCAATATAAAACGGGTAAATATTAACAATACCTTTCAAACCCTGCAATAACAGCTGTATTCCTTTCTTATATAGGTCAAAAGCTTCTCTCTTCTTACTTTCTTCTAGGGCTGACTTTGCCTTTTCTATGACCTTCATCCCATCCTATAAAGTATATAACAATTTGTATTTGAAAATTTGTTTTCTTAGAAAAACCGCATCGGCTGTGTAATGGTTAGCGTGCTCGTCTCGAGTGCTGAAGATCGTGGGTACAAATCCTGATTGGGTCAAACCAAAGATTATAAAATTGGTATTTGTTCCTTCTCCGATAAGCATGCAGTATTAAGGATAAAGTGCAAAGACTGATCGACTCTGAATCGGGATAATGTGGGGTGAAATGTCTATCAGCAAACAGTTGTTTCAGTGAGCTAGCACTATAAAAATCCAACTAAAAGTGTTGGTCTAGTACAAAGCAGACCTAATCCTCATCTATTTGAAAATTAACTTGTTCTCGCCATGATATAGCTAAAAAAATTGCTGAGTTGGCATTAAACAACAATCACTCACTCATATAGAAATTTATATCAAAATGACACCAATCTGTATACATTTCTGTATCTAGTTGTTTGCAAATAAATATTATCTAATGATTGATTGATTGATTGATGTTTAACGTCCAGCGAGCAATTTTCAGCTATATTCAGGACGAGAACAAGTTTACAATAAATCAATATGTAGGTTGAAAACGGGGGACGGATAGGCCAATGGGCAAAAAAATTTAAAAACCACAGGACTCGAAACAAGGAAAGGTGATGGGTAGGGACAGAGAATTTATCCAGTGCAACAGGTCTCCTATGGAACACTCATCATGAGCATAATGCTCATAATGAGCTGTTACACTGGGTTCTTTAACGTGTGAAGAGGGTGGCAATCTCTCAACACGGGACCTCGGTTTTATTTACGTCTCATCCGAAGGACGGGTTGGTTGT
>MJUT01033594.1:1429189-1465439 GCA_002080005.1 Gigantidas platifrons
CAAGGACACGGATATCGTTTTCCGTGGCAAGACCGAAGAGACTGCTCGAAATCTGGCCCACAAATGGAAGTAATGCTCTTCTATTGAAGCCTGGAGTCCCTTTGCTCTCTGGTACCATATCAAATATCATCTCTCTTGTCTCAGTTAAATGTTGCTGTGTTCTTTGTCTTAATGTACTTATTTGAAACAATATGGGGTTAAGGTGTGATAGTACTGAGTCCACATTTAAGTAGATTGTTTTGGCAAATCCATTATCCGACGGAACATCAATTTTCCATGTATGAATCCAATATTCTGAAGAAAATTGAACATCTTTTTGTCTTTGGAAAAGTATGCCATAATTCAATCTATGTGCATCTTCGTGTATACCAGCCGATGTGGTGACGATGAAAGTGATTAGAAAAAGACCTGTCAACCTCATGCTGACCATACCTAAAAGATAGAGAAAGAAAAAAAATTAAAGAATTTTGACGGCCGATAGAAAAGATATAAGAAAGAAGATGGTATGTTCAGGTGAGTGACAACAATCAGGTTCCAATCCCAACCCTCGTCACATATTCACACTTTACGCGCGTATTGTATGATTATTTATTTATACATTTATGTATTTTTTTTCCCAGCTCACTATTTTAATGTACTAGTATGTGGAATCGAGAAACAAGAACGACCGCCCAATGCTGAACCCATCTTCTTTTATACCGTTCTTCGGAATGCGTGACATCATATGCGGCAATTTCGCCTTTTCTCCCTTCCAATTTTTCTCATATATTTTAACTCTTTTGAATATTCTATCTGACTGTTTTAATGTCTTTTTCCTTCTAAACAGTAACTTTGGAACTAAATAATAACAACTTTGAAGGGACTATTTTCTATCGACAGTAGCCCTTTACCAAATTTGGAGCAGCGATAATGCTCTCAGAAACTTCTCTCGATGTCCTGACCCTTGCACACAATTACACACTACCTATGTACCTGGACCAGACATTATGAGAACTGGATTTCATTCAAGGACTCTCTTACGTATCTTTATAGTAAATAACTTGACTCTTCGCCAAAGAAATAGTATTTTGTATTCTGCCAAATCTCGAAATTCATTGACTAGATATATGAGAAATTATGAACGATCGACTTGTTTGTGACATATACATGTAAATAGGGAAAATTAAATAAATATCCTTAAATTGGAGTTGCGGTATTTTCAATTTATTACACATGCCCACAGCTTTTTTTCATTTGAGAGTACATGTATCCCCACCTCCACCATTTTGGAGATACAGGGTAAGTTTGTACCCTCCAAGATTCTGTTAGGGGCACAATAATATTGGTGCATGGGAAATGGGATATGTGCTATTGCTTAAACCATAGCATTGAATCTGAACAGAACTGTGTGTCTCTTTATATATTTGTCTAATAAAACATTGTTTTAAACACGGTGTATATTTTTATCAAGTGACCATTCTCCAGGAACTATAAAAGGTTGTTTATTTATATCAGATGGTCATTCCTCATGGTGTTCCGTATATAATCTGAGTTCTTACCTCAATATTGAATTTATAATATTGACTAATAAAACATTGTTTAAAACACTGTATATATTTTTATCAAGCGACCGTTCTCCAGGAACTATTAATGATTGTTTATTTATATCAGATGGGCATTCCCCATGGTGTTCGGTTGGGGTTCAGCTTTCAACACTTACAAGCAAAAACGGGTCATTTGGCTTCAAACATACCTTCTTACCTCTTAATTTCTTGATAATTCTTGGCTTCCATATGCTAAAAATTAAGTTTTTTCGTAGAACTTTGTGCTCTCCACACTCTTTAAAGTGTGTGTGGGGGGGGGAGGGGGTATGCCTTTTTTCCCCCAGCCCCTGCGCTTCTGCACAATTTTAATATTGTTTTAGACAAATTATTTTTAATAGAAATTCATTTATTCTTAACCTAGTCATATATTCTCGACTTGCAAAAGTCATTTGAGGTTCTAGGAAAGGGTCTTTTGGCATAACGTTTAATTGTGTGTGTGTAATTTTTGCAAACATGATGCTGGTTCAACCCTACTCCTTTTTAAGTAAAAAACATAGCTATCCTTTCAAAAAGTCTGGATTTACTTCTGAGGTATGTCATAGGTAACGACCCAAGGTAAATGGTCTGACAACAAGTGGGTGAATGCATGAGTGATTGCTGTTTAACGCCAAATTCAGCAATTTTTCAGCTATATCGTGGCGAGAACAGGTTAGTTTTCAATGAGACGATGATGAGGTCCGCGTTGTACTAGACCAACACGCTTAGTTTTTTTCCATAGTGCTAGCACACTAAAGCAATTTACAGTCCACGGATAGACATGTCGCACCACTCGGACATATTATCCTACTTCCAAGCCAACCAGTCTTTGCTCTTTCTCCTTAATACTGGATGCTTAGCAGAGAAACAACAAATACTAATATTATTGTTTTTGTCACACGTTTGATCCGATCGGGACTCGAACCCACGATCGCTACCTCACGCGATGCGTTCACGCTAATTTACACCATGCACAGATGTGGTTCTGAAAACAAGAGACTGACTATAACATTAATCACAATTGTGATATTTGCAACATGTTTTGAATAGTGACAATAAAATGTCACGCATGCATTTTACTGATCATTAAATGAGTAGGACACCGCAGCTGCCATGTTTCATAGGAATGACGAGAGAAAATATAAAAATAATTAGGAGAAATTATTTAAAGAATACTTATAAATAATGTCAATAAGATATATGTGTTCCTATTTATTGTTTCACCGATTGCAAATAGCGCTGTTGAAGCAGTAAGTACAATACACTTTTCTTTTTACTCAAATGTAATATACTGTTATAATTAATATACTGAATTATATATACCGGTAACAAGGATGTATTTTCGATATTTCTGTAGAGGTTTCTCGTATGCTATATTCATATAAAAGACTAACTGGAAAGAGTTAAGTCCGCAACTGGAATTTTCTACGTGCATTTTGTTCGGTAGCGGGTTCTATACACGACAGAGAATACATGATTAACATGAAAGATTTTGTTTTAATTTTTAGACTTTAAGGCCGGTTGCTGAAGGGTAATAGTTGGAGAATTAGAACAACACAGAACAATATAAATTTTATATCAGTTATAAATCGGTACTAATTTTATTATCACATTAGTACATGTACAAATGTATTAACATGATTTTTTATTTTTGGTGTTTAACGCCACTTTCAACAATATTTCAGCTATATCATGGCGACCAGTTTTAGTGGTGGAGGAAGCCGGAGTACCCGGAGAGAACCACCGACCATGGGCAAGCAACTGTATTAACAAATTCAGCAACCATTCCGCTGACTGAACCGACTGCATAGTAAATGATGTTAACTAAATACCAAGGAATCCAATGACTTTAAGACATCGCAGTGGGAAAAGCTGTTATTATAATAAAGGGGCAGACAGAGTGGGGGAGGAGAACACAACTACAATGTGCCTTTATACTTACTCAGAATATATTATTTATAAAATTGAAATGTATACTGACATGCATGTAATGGCATAATTACGTGGTGGTCTTGATCGTATGGTAGTTGGATTTACAACCACCCGTGCAATCAGTGCCAATCACCACTAACGTTGTGAGGTCGTTCCACGTTCAACAAAACTGACCTCTACGAGATAACTGAAACTAAACACCATGACCATAACACTAACTCATAAATATGGAAACCGGAAGTGGTTGTTTCGACTTGTGTTTAAATTTGAATTTGACGTTCATATTATTTATGTCTTGCCCACGACCGACGAATGTAAATACAGCGCATATGGTTCACTTAGATGTTTGTTAACATGGTTTTATTCGTATAGATTTTGTTTATCTCCGTTTATCAGAGTTAAGCTGAATGTACTCACAGCTTTAACCCATACTTATACATTTGTACAATCAAATGCTAGCAAAATTGGTTTGAACATCAACCTAAAGAAAACTGAAGTAATGTCCTTAATTATGAAAAATCAACCACAAATACAGCTGAATGAAAAAATATCGAAAATACTTCATCCTTTACTTATCTGGGAAGTGTTGTTACATCAGATAGTGGCACTGACAAGGACATTAAGGCAAGACTGTGAAAAGCCAGAGGATCCTTCATCAAGCTTACGAATATATGGAAATCTAACAGCATCAGCAGGAACACTAAGATTAAATTATATAACAGCTGTATACTATCAGTTTTGCTATATGGAGCCGAGTGTTGGAGGATGACTGAGAAAGACATGAACAAACTCTCAAGTTTTCATAACGGATGCCTCAGAAAGATATTGAGGATATTTTGGCCTACAAAAATAAATAACGAAATCTAAATGAGAGGGCAAAATCAACAGACATGAGAACAATATTGAAGAAATACCACTGACGATGGATTGGTCACGTCTTAGGAAAACCAATGAATGACATTACGAGAGTATCTTTAAGATGAACCACAGAAGGGAAAAGAAAGAAGGGCCTCCCAAAGACAACTTGAAGGCGAACTGTGGAGGCAGAGCTAAAGGATATGGACTCAACCTGGGGAGAAATAGAAAAGAAAGCTCAGGATAGAGGAGAGTGGAAAGCTCTAGTCCTTGCCCTATGTGCCTCTGGGCGCAACAATGACTAGGTAGGTAGGTATACGAGCTTACCTCAGCCATCAGGGCGAGATGTACAACATTATGTGATAAAGTTTTTCAGTGACTTGCGACAGGTCAGTGGTTTTCTCCGGGTACTCCGGTTTCTTCTACCAATAAAACTTACCACAATGCTATAGCTGAACTATTGTTGAAAATGGCGTTAAACACCATAAAACCAAATCAAACCATCAACGGATTGCATGTTTTATTATGTTCCCTTTATTCTTTTGGAGAACATTTGATAAGTTTTTGTTTTCAGAGAATGAAACGGAGGAGGCATATTTGCATTTTGCTGGTTTTCATATGCACTGTTTCATACATAAGACACGTTAACCGGAACAACATTAAACTGTTACAAAGAGAACCATTGTCTGTGGATACATCAAGGGAGAAGAGGTAAATAATCATATATATTGACAGTCGCTTAAGTGCTATCAAACAATATGTCTGAGACAAAGGGTAAATTTTAACTAAATAAACGTTAGAGAAAACCGCAGGGGCAATCAAGAATGGACAAACCAGAGAAACTGGCATCATTTGGTACACAAGACACAAGACGAAGACAAACAAAATCAAACCAAACAAAAACAAACACAACACAGAAAGCAAAAAAAAAAAATGAGGAACACAAACCCCACTAAAACCCGGGGGTGAACATAGGTGCTCGCGAAGGGTAAGCAGTTCCTGCATCTTATAAGACACCTGTCATGTTACTAGACAGTCAATACGTGTTGTTACTAGACAGCCAATACGTTGTTACTAGACAGCCAATACGTGTTGTTACTAGACAGCCAATACGTTGTTACTAGACAGCCAATATGTTGTTACTAGACAGCCAATACGTTGTTACTAGACAGTCAATACGTTGTTACTAGACAGTCAATACGTTGTTACTAGACAGTCAATACGTGTTGTTACTAGACAGTCAATACGTTGTTACTAGACAGTCAATACGTTGTTACTAGACAGCCAATACGTTGTTACTAGACAGCCAATACGTGTTGTTACTAGACAGTCAATACGTTGTTACTAGACAGCCAATACGTGTTGTTACTAGACAACCAATACGTGTTGTTACTAGACAGTCAATACGTTGTTACTAGACAGCCAATACGTGTTGTTACTAGACAGCCAATACGTTGTTACTAGACAGCCAATACGTGTTGTTACTAGACAGTCAATACGTTGTTACTAGACAGCCAATACGTGTTGTTACTACACAGCCAATACGTTGTTACTAGACAGCCAATACGTGTTGTTACTAGACAGCCAATACGTGTTGTTACTAGACAGCCAATACGTGTTGTTACTAGACAGCCAATACGTGTTGGAACCACTATAGACAACAAACACAAATAACATCAATATTTTTGTTTACATCTTGACGAAACGTATATATACAAAAAGTATCTTTATTTGTAGGAAATCACTGACTATATTTTAAGTCCCATCTGCTCGGTTTAGGACAATTGTTGAAAATATCCGGTGATTGTTCGTCCTCTAGTATGAAACTGTTTTATATTTGATCAAAATATCTTTTAAGACTCAATTTCATGGAGCAGTCAATACATGTATAATGTAATATATTTTAAATATACAAAACTGTGAATATCTAATAACGTGATAAGTGAATGATTGTTGTTTAATGCCAAGTGAGCAAATTTTCGTCTATATCACGACGAGAACAAGTTAATTACTGGTTGATGATATGTTGATGATGACCGTTTTATACTAGATAAATACGATGGTTAGATTTTTATAGCACTAGTTCACTTATCATGAAACGATAGCCCATAGATAGACAGGTCACTCCATTTGGACATTTTGTTTAATAGTTTATTTTTATTTCAGGATAAAAGAAGGATATTCTTGTGAAACATGTACAAGTACAATACAAAATTCATCAACGTATTCAGATATCTGTACAGACTTTAAGGAAGATATCGTTTGTAAGGTAGGATAACTTGTACAATACGAGGTATATAGAGGAGAAAAATCAATATTACCACAGAGACAATTTGAAGAGAATGCAATAAGCAAAGCAAAGATAGAGAGCAAAAACAAGCAATCAAGCAAAAAAACAGGAAGGTCTGAAGAAAAAATCCTGTAATGATTCCACTTGCACCTGAAGTAGCACCATTTGCTCCACGAATGTCACCCATCCAATTTTAATTTTGAATATCCTGTATAGCATCATGGACACTAAATTGAAATTCAAACCTGTTTCCGGTCTCATAATGTCCTTATATATATTGTTTAATATTTTGTGTATGTGAGAGGCATTTTCCAGCAAGTCTTTCTAATAGAACGCTTTAATTGGTATGCATTGGAAGAGTAAACAGCTCCGCTATTGACATCCAGTCGTCGAGTTAAACGACACGAACATCATCTTACACTAAAGTTGTGTTGGACAACGATACACTTAATCCAATGCAAATAAGAACTAAACAGGGGTGGATCCAGCGGGGGGCGCACCCGGCGCGCGCCCCCCTAAAATTGGAAAAAATATGATATTTTTGCGTAAAATCGTGATTTTTCACACGAAATACCCCAACAATTTTCGCGCCCCNAAATTGAAATTCAAACCTGTTTCCGGTCTCATAATGTCCTTATATATATTGTTTAATATTTTGTGTATGTGAGAGGCATTTTCCAGCAAGTCTTTCTAATAGAACGCTTTAACTGGTATGCATTGGAAGAGTAAACAGCTCCGCTAGACATCCCCAGTCGTCGAGTTAAACGACACGAACATCATCTTACACTAAAGTTGTGTTGGACAACGATACACTTAATCCAATGCAAATCAGAACTAAACAGGGGCGGATCCAGCGGGGGCGCACCCGGCGCGCGCCCCCTAAAATTGGAAAAAAATATGATATTTTTGCATAAAATCGTAATTTTTCACACGAAATACCCCAACAATTTTCGCGCCCCCTCCGCTCGGCGCGATTTTTTTAAATTGCGCCACCTAACTTGAAATCCTGGATCCGCCCCTGCTAAACATGTCAACACCATATAAGACAAATGGAAGTAAAGATGGAAACGGATTTACATAAGCATGCTGCTTGTTTCCGAATCCATTTGTTAATTGTTATGTTAAAATATTGTAATTTGTATACTGTTTAATTGAATTGCTTATTTCAACAATAAAATAATGTTTACACTAAGTAAAGACAAACCCAACATCGTTTTTACGCGATAAGAAAGGTTGAATGGTACAAAAGCGGTAAGCAATGGCCAAATGACAATGTACAAAGCGGCAAGCAATGATTCAGGGGTAAGCAATGGCCAAATGACAATGTACAAAACGGCAAGCAATGATCCAGGGGTAAGCAATGGCCAAATGACAATGTACAAAACGGCAAGCAATGGCCAAATGACAATGTACAAAACGGCAAGCAATGATCCAGGGGTAAGCAATGGCCAAATGACAATGTACAAAACGGCAAGCAATGATCCAGAGGTAAGCAATGGCCAAATGACAATGTACAAAACGGCAAGCAATGATCCAGGGGTAAGCAGTGGCCAAATGACAATGTACAAAACGGCAAGCATTGATCCAGGGGTAAGCAATGGCCAAATGACAATGTACAAAACGGCAAGCAATGATCCACACAACATTACACAGACAACGAAACAGTGAACAACCCGAACCCCACAAAAACCAGGGGGTTAACTCAGTTGTGAACATTGTGTGCCGGACATTCGTTATTATTAAGCTGATTAAAACTATTCATAGTGTGCATCTTGTTGAACGTGTGATTAAGCTAATCATATTATTAGCCCTAATTACATGATTCATTCCTAATCACATACTTAGCTAATGCAATGATTAAATTTTGTTACTGAACTCTTTTTTAATCAATGTAATAACTAATCATATTTAATCATTGAATTAGCTAATTATGTAATTAGGAATGAATCATGTAATTATGGCTAATCATATGATTAGCTTATTCACACGTTCAACAACGGACGTCATGAAGTCTTTATTCCTACGTTTTAGTTTTATATTCTATGAAAGTCCAATGGTGCATGTCTATATTTCGTTTTGTTTCTAGCTTATGATTAATATATTGATTATTTTCTTCCAGAAAAGAATACCTTTTATAAAGAAATACAAGAATCCATGTTGGTATGATAAACCCAATCATTTGTCATGTTTACCATATTTCATCATATTAGGGGTACAGAAATGTGGTACAACAGATTTATTTGCCTCCTTTGTACATCACCCTGATTTTAGACCCTCATTATGTAAGAATGGAAATGAGTGTAAAGAACTGCATTTCTTTGATTCCGAGTATTACTATGCAAAAACTGGTAAGTATATATTTAAATATCTGGTTCACCCCCGGTTCTGGATGGAGTCCGCGGTGCTCATCTTTTTAGTTTTCTGTGTTGTAATTTTTATTTTGTTTGTCTTCGATCTGTGTCTTGTGTACCCAATGTTGCTAGCTTCTCTGGATTGTTTATTCTTGATTGCCCCTTCGGTTTTCTCTAAAGTTCACTTTGTAGCATATTTGTATTGATGATATTGTGATTTATCGGTAATTTATAACAATTTTCCTTTGATCTCATATATGGATGTTGCAAATATCAATGGACTGACTCTGATATTTAAAACTATCAGTCATCTGCATTCAGTGTGACTTTAAGCGCGTTACGTTACTGATGAAAGCAATACTGCCAGTTTTGAAGGACTCGGGCTCACAGACTTACACATTAGAAACCAACGAAATTATTTCATATCATGCTTGTCGCCTGATAATAGATATTATCGTGTGTTGCTTACAAATCATCGTTAAAAGTGGTAAATGCCACTTTTAACAATATTTCAACTATATCTTGGTGGCCAGTTTTATTGGTGGAGGAAACTGGAATATGCAAAGACAACCACCCGTCTGTCACATGTTACTGACAAACTTTACCCCATAAAGTTGTATCATTTACACCATGCATGTCACGAGCGACAATCGAACTGAAAATTGCAGTAAATTTTTGTCAATCAAACTACCATACGATCGCGGCAACGAAGGCCCTCCATAAGCAGTATCATTGTTATCATTATGTCATATATATGTATGATGAGAAAGAGTTTACAGACAATAAAACAGATAAAAAAAAAACGGTGGCTCAAAGATGCGAAAAGCGTGATCATATTTCTAAACCACGCGTTCCATCGGGGGGAAGAACAGCAGTAACACAACCGTATTCTTTCCCGTTATCACTACAAATATTAACATCACACACATGCGCATTCATTCAGCATAAAACTAGTAAATATTAAAATTTTCAACGTGAAGAAATGTTGTTTGTTTCTAAATCAAACCATTTTCTTATTCTCTAACTGTATATAACTATAAAATGCTATGATACCAACTTACAGAATATATACTAACCATACCATGTTATCTACCCTTTACAGACATGAAGCAGTTAAAGTTTGAAGATTACGTACATTATTTTAGAATGGTGGCTAAAGCAATAAGGAATGGAAACAACATGGTGATCACTGGTATGATTGTTTTAGTATTCTACGAAATGCCAATTGTATACGACATGTTTGAGGTGAAATAGTATGTAGAAATAACCTGTGATATACCTAGTGAAAGTGGCATGTTTTCTGTGATGTTTATTAGCAGACTAAGTAATATATTCGGGGCTATATAAAAATAGCGACATATCGAAATAGTGACATCGAAATAGCGACATTACCCATAGATCAAAATAGCGACATCTCTAAATTAATTAATTGTAAAATATATATCAAAATAGCGACAGTAGCAATTACAGGTAAACTGAAAAAAATATGGTAAAGTGTTAAAATAAAATGAAAATAAATAAATAAATAAATGATATTTGTATAAAGTTTCGTGAAAACTATCCGATTATGACCGATCTAATCCAGATTTATCCGGTAAGTATTAGTTCAACGTCAATGAAAACCTCCAGTGAAATGTTTAAACTAAAAACTGCTCACAAAAATTAGTAAATAAATAAAGAAATAATCACTCGGTTGTCAGTTTGGTCGTTAAAAATGCAGGTGGAAAAATATACTACGAACAAGGGCAAAGATGGAATTATTGTTGATGGCTACAAGTACAGGCTTGACAAAGCATTCAAGAATACTAAATTATGGAGATGTACACAGACACGATGTGGGGCACGTTGCAAGACCGATCTAACAGATCTTATGGTATTAAAGAACATGTATAATTAAGCTTGAATTTACCTGCTGGATATTATTTTTATTGAACATTTGACAACATATATCCTGCTTAAAATCCCACTTCCACCTCAAGTATAATGACAAGTACATGTTTACCTTTTACAGGTAAGTGTCGCTATTTTAAAAACCTAAATTATCGCTGTTTTGATTTATGTTTTGTCGCTGTCGCTACTGGACCAGGGCTATACAAAGATTCGCCTTATTCGATCTCTTAAAAAGTTTATATTCCGATACCAAGATCTTGTCGAAATATATTCTGTCTCTGCAGATACAATAGTAAAAGAAAATGTATAAAGATAAGGATTTGGTATACGTGGTTTACAATGTCAAAAATATTTTTTGTGAATGTGTGACGTAAAAATGCTTTTGACATTTACTGTCGTAATTAAAATACTTCAAAGGACTCATAGTTGATGGTGATGGTTCACGAGATATATTAGATACTGAGTTTGGTACTGTTTGACTGCTATTTTGCCTGTTTTTTTCCAGTATTGTTGTAAATGCTGTTTTAGTGACAACGGGAATCTTTGAACCGTAATGGAAGCGAGGGTTGGCACCGTAAAATCTGATTCAATCCACCATTTCTTTAGAAATGCCTGTACCAAGTCAGGACCATTGCGGTTTTCCAGTTTCCCGGTTGTTGACTGATTTTGTCTGTTTATTGATTCATGAGTTTTGAATTTCCCTTTGGAAGATTGCTCTGTGTTCGGTAATTTTGTTATTACCCTTATTGATATGTCGCTATTTTGAAATTAGCGAAAATGTCGCTATTTTGATCATCCCCGATATATTCTTGGTGTAATACCATCGATTATCTATTTTTTCCAGATAACCAGAGAAACACATCTTACCACGTATTACAAAAACCTCATATATTCAACAAGTTATTTTTCAGATAATAAAAAAAAAAAGAAAAAAAAAGGGCAATAGCCTCTTTGATGATGGTATTATGGCTGGAAAAGTAAGTTTGGGCTTCAAGAATTACCAGAAGTATCCCATTCCAGAGTAGAATTTGCTTTACACACATTATGCTTTTGTTACTCTTTGTCGTGTTATACATTAATGGGAGGGATGGAAAGAGCTTTTTTTTTATTTTCAAACAAGCGGTAAACATTCGCTGTCCACTGTGCCTTTGTTGTTTTTTCATTGAATTTAGATTTCATTATACAATTAGCGACTTTTGATAAGGTTGACACGATGATTTATCAACCCAGAAGAAGCGATAATGACCGAGGCCAACAACCGAGGTGATTATCACTTCTTGGGTTGATAAGAAGAGTTTGAAGATACGAAAGGGGCAATCAGAATCCGTATATCGAAGAAGAACAAGACAAAACAATGGCCAAAAGAAAAAGTACAAAAGAACAAACAACGATCTACAAAACATACATATAAAACTAAAGATCGAATAACACTCAGGTGCTCCCGAAGGGCAAGAAGTTCCTGCTCCACTAGTGGCACCCGTCGTGTTAATTTAGTTACAAACCCGGTAAAAATTCGTGACTGAGGAAAGAACCGGGAAGTGTTTACGACAAGTGGAACATATCCGTGGTCATTTGTGACACAGATATTCCATAACGGTCAACCAAGTCATGGTGGCGACCGTAACATTTTCGAAGTGATGACTTCAACTTTACCAAAAGGAACCTTTGCTTCAGTAGCTTCCTTGTTAGCAGCAACCCTCTATCAAGGAAATCCTGATAGGAACAACAAGCTCTGGAATATCGTATCATCTGAGAGATATGTACTTCATATGCAGGTGCTGCTTGAATGTTGCTACATATAAATGGAAAGGTCACAATGGGAAAATTGAAATCATCTCTTTTGTCGTAAAGTTTCCATCTTAACCAACCCTCACTGTCGATTTCGAGGTGTAGGTCAAGGTATGAAGCAGACCTATCTGTATCTGTGATATCCTTTATTTCAAGCTCAATGGGATAGATGCGATCAACAAAATCACCAAACATAGAATTATTTAGTGAAAGGACATCATCTATATAGCGGAACGTGAAATTAAAGGATCGGGATAGCTTCTTTTCGCTTTTCTTGAGAAGCCCCTGTATAAAGTCTGCCTCATACGAATAAAGAAACAAGTCGGCGAGAAGAAGAGCACAGTTTGTACCCATAGGTATGTCGAATGTCTGTTGAAAAACACCTCCACCAAACATAACAAATATGTTGTCAATCAAAAACTCGAGCATGTTGAAGATATCAGTTTCAGAGAACTTTTTGGTAGAATCAGAGTGGTGTTTTACAAAATAAGATCTGTCTCTTCCTAGCACAAGGTATTTGTATCTACGTTGGTCATTCTTTTTTATGAAACACAGTTGGACCAACTCCCTTAATTTGTCCTTCAGCTTAGAGTGAGGAATAGTCGTGTAAAGGGTAGAGAAGTCAAATGTTTTAATGCTATTGTATGTACTCTAACAGATCTTTCGAGTTCTTCAGAATCCACATCTGATTCACACCACCTCTCGAGTAGCTAGTGTCACAGTAGCTTTGAAGCCCGGTTTTTACCGCGGATAGAATACATTTTAATAATTTGGAAAGAGATTTCGTGGAGCATTTGGCAGACCCAGCAATATAACGCTGTTTGAAAGGACACTTGTGTAATTTAAGAATCCAGTAGAGTGATGGTAGATCCAGTTCTTCATATTTGGTTGAAATTCCAAAGGAACATAAACCAGACCTATGATTGTCCAGGATTTCCTCTTTCGTAAGTGTCGTCGGGGTATATGTAGGGTTGTCAAGTGAATTGTCAATACCTAATTCCTTTATAAGTATCGTGTCAACCGATATTAAATGTCAACAATTGTTTTTATAAAATGACCTGAGCTCTATACTGTCCAATCAAAACATTTGATTTAAAGCGAACGTCATCAGGATTTCTCCGATCTATATTTGGGTACTTGACAGCTATGATACACTAATTGTATACCTCTCGTGCAATATTGCGCGGTGATCATAATGGTTGATCAAAAAGGGCGATGTATGGTTTTGACCAATCAAGAAAGCAGATTTTAATTAGTCATTTAATAATAATTCGCCAAAACTTCCACAAACCATATGCCTTCAAAGACATATTTTATCATCATGACAACACTCCTAGCTGGCATATCTCTTGAATGACATATACAACGAACAAGTATATTTCACTCTCATTGAAAAGGGACCTAATAATTTCCAACAACCTTTAAGTCATGATCATTGAAATGAGGGGAAAATGCATTCACCCCAAATTATAAATTTACTACAAATAGATGACCACTCAAAGTTACTCTTCTGTCATACACTTGGTTATAATACCGGTATTTGTTTATATAGCCATTTTGTTTGTAAACTTCATAACCAAATACTTTATTTTGAATTTCATTTCACACTGTTTTCACTAATTAAACATGTATAGTAGTGTGGTGTCTTAGTTTGATTCTTTCTATTTTGTCCATTAACAGGTGATGCATCACCTACTTACTTATGGAAGTTATATACCTGGCGTAGACTACCATATAATAAAAATTTAACAAGGCCAAGGGTCCAGACATTTGATTTGATAAAACAAGTGATGCCGAATGTGAAATTCATTATCATGCTGCGAGACCCAGTAGAGAGGTATGTTTTCATTGATACTTTAGCTTGAAGACAAGTACAGTCTAAACATTAAAAAAAATCCGGAATAAACACGGACTCACAATTACCCGGTGAAAGGCGTGAACTGAGACGATAGAGAACATAGTTCATATACCAATTTGTGGCATTTCAAACGAACACGCGCCTCTCACTTCAAATCACTCACTACGACATGTGGCTTTGGAAAGCAAAGTCCTGGCTTGGAACAGGCACAAAAGTATAGCTGGGTTAAACCAGCTAATGGGTTCAGAATCCTCCTTCTTTTGACAATTGGATCTCCAACGGCAATGCAGATATACAGTATATTTCAACAATTTTCGCGCGACGCCTGACTTACGGCACTGTATGAAGATTTCCGACTATATTTTAATATTGATCATATTTCTTAGCTAGACCATTTTAAAGAACGAATAAGGCAAATGAGAACCAAGAAAAAAAATCCTGAAATGATTATCGTTTTTTTTTTTAAATTTAAAACGGTTGTTAATGTTATACAAAATCCAATCATTGAATTTTTCTAATATTTTCTATTTCAGGTCACATTCAAGTTATTATCATAGGAATCCAAGAGCAAGTGTGGAGAGTTTTGAACCTCTAGTATATAAAAGTATTTTTACAATAAAGGATTGTTTTTCCAATAAGTCAGAAATCGATTGTCTTATTGACTCTAATTTTATGCAAACATATCAAGTAAGTTATCTAGCCAAGTTCTTTACAGCAGATAAACGTTAGAGTAACGGGGGCATTCATTAATAGACAAATCAGAGACACCTGGCAACATTGGAAACAAGAAACAGTACGACCACAATTAATAAAAAAAACAAAAACAAAACCAAAAACGACAAAAAAACAAATAAGCCAAAATAAAACAACAGAAAACACAACAAAGATATAACTAACATGATGAGCAACGTGGACCCCATTAAAAATTCGGGATGACACTATATGCTCGCCACATGAAAGCAGTCCCTGTTTGGGCTGTTTCCTATAATATTCCTGCTGTGTTAATCATAGTCAAGTCCGGTCTTGTCGGTATCCATTGACAAAAGGATATTTCTTTATTTAAGGAATATTTGAAATTTTTGAACAGGTTATACGATATAACCTAGTTTGGGGCAGTTTACGCATAATAAACCGCGTAAGCTGTTCCAAACCAGGTTATACAAGTATAATTCTATTCTTACTAGAATTTATCAATAACTCGTAATCTGATTGGGTATCGTCACTTATTCTACGTCATTCGAAAGAAACTTATAAATCAATATTTCCGTTTACTGTACTACTTTTTTGTAGCGTTACGGCGTAGGAATATGAAAAAAATAATCCACCAAGAATTATTAGTATTTAACGTCAAAAACAACACGATGTCCAAGAATAAGAATAATAAGGATTAAACACTGTGTTTTTAGGAAAAACTCCGGCAGCTCACTCACAAACTTTACATAAAGTCTCGGACTTTATTCAGTGTGTGAGTGAGTTGCCGGAGTTTATACATAGATAATTTCCTTAAAAAAAAACAGTGTTTAATCCTATAATAACCTCTTCTTCTTCTTCCCGTCAGGAGTGTACTCATACTTGAGTGTTGATACTCCGTGCATGACCAAACTGTACAGGTAAAAACCAATCCTATATACAATTAAAAACTGACTGTTATTTACATTTGGGACTGCACTGGGAGAGTGACAGACCCAAGTCCTGCTCGGAACTGGTCGATGGTAGGGACCAGTCTAAGTTCCTGAGGTATGTGACTCCAGGTGAGTATGGTACGCGGAAAGAAGGAGTATTTATAAGAGTCAATTCGGGTGTAGATTACTCTATATACAGTAGTTCCTCGGGTTCTTTCATCGGCTGGTATAAGTAGTGTGTGTGATGGTATATCTACTAAACTGTTTATAATCTTATACATGAGGACGGCCCTTGTCTTAGCTCGTCTCTGTTCTAATGTTTCCCAACTGAGTTCATTTATCATTGCTGTTACGGCTCCAGGTTCTCTATTGTAAAAGTTGTTATTTACAAATCTGGCAGCTCTCCGTTGTACTTGTTCTAGTTGGTTAATCTGGTTTCTTGTGTAAGGGTCCCATACAGCACTAGCATATTCAACCTGTTCCAAAATTTCAAATATTCTTCATAATTTAATTTTTACAACAAAATTTAATGATTCCTCGATTTTATTTACGGTTATTTCATGGGACTATTTGAATTTGTCGTTGGCGAGTGAATACGTTCATGACGTCACAATACCAACCCAGGGTATCAAGTATAAACACAATTTTCTTCTGGCGAATCAACCAATCAGATTGCAGTATTCAAATCAAATTAAATTATATAGCTTTAGACATACTATTTCATGTAGATACAAGAACAACATCTGTTCCATAACCGGACTTATAGTGTAGCGGCTAATAAAAAAAATTCACCAAAATATTTCACTTGTGGAGACAAGCATGAAATTTGGCACAAATATCTGTCAGATAATACTGTTTCTAAAATCATCGTTGGCCATCGCGATTTCCACTATTTTCAAGATGGCTACCGCTAAAACAAAATGGCGACATTTTCATACTGACTGGCTTCACGTACTTTCTATGTACTGTCATATTTATCATTGGTTGGCCGTTTTGTGGTATATTTTTGTATAACCAAGCTTTGTACACGATATTTTAATCATCCTGCTTAAAAAAAAGGCAAAATGACTTTCTTATAACACATTTCAGGTCTGAAATATATCGATTTCTACTTGTGAATTAATAAAAGAGTAAATTGCAAACACTACCATGGCACAATGGTGCAATTTATTACCGTAAAACTCGGCATGGGGTTCAGTGTTAGCTTTGCTTTACAAATAAAACAAAGTCTCCCAAATACATCACGATCCGCCCCGTAGAAGGTCGTGATGTCGTATCCGAATTGACGGAGTGTGCCAACGCGGGAGAGCCGAGCCAAGAGGGACGGGTCTTTAGTCCCTGGGGTGGTGTACAGATCGCACGGGAGTTGAATAACACTGGATGAACGATCGGACTGGGTGTAGAAATTCCATCATCGAACCCAGTTGTATCCCATACAAAAAAGTGTGTAAGTTGTAGGTGGTAAAAGGATAATCCCTCGGGCATTCAACTTAATATATTTCAGATATCGTCTATAATATATTACCAATCCATTTCTTTATTCAATTGTTTTTGTCTATTTGTTTTTCATATTTTTGTTTTTGATTATTGGTTACTATGTCGAAAAGAATTCGGCTTTCTTTGTCTGCTCAGGACAAGCAGAGCACAGATTGGTTGAAGTGTTTTATTTTTTCAGGAAGACAAACATGAGGCACTCAAATCACCTCCAATGAAAATTGATTTGGCAAAATCAGGATACAAAACCTTGTCAAAAAGTATTCCCAAGTTTGCCAAGATCAACGAAATGCCAATTCCTCTCGATATACGTCGAATTGACGAAGGAGATGGCATAGAGGCTGCTTTGATAAAAAAAAAAACGAGGCAAAATATCATGAGTCATGCAGGCTGATGTTCAATAACACAAAACTTCAAAGAGCCCAAAAGACACATCAGCTTTCCGATACGAGCCTTTCCGATGTACCATCTTAATTCAAATTTACAAGGAAAAGTTCGACTGCACCAACAGAAGAGCGATCATTGCATCTTGAAGAATGTTTCATCTGTGAGAAACACGCATTGCGTTCTGAACTCCGTGAAGCTATGACGATGCAACTCAACACAAGACTCCATCAGTGTGCACAGAACTTGCAAGATCAAAAGCTTTTGGCAAAATTAAGCACAGGAGATGTTGTGGCACAAGAGCTAAAGTATCATGGGGCATGTCTAACATCGTTGTACAACAAGGAAAGAGCCCATTTAAGGATGAAACAATCGATGACAGAAGATGCAGACGCCGAAGGTGAAATCAATCAGATTGTTTTTTCGGAGTTAGTGACTCACATAGTGGAAACACAACGCAGAAGCACAGGAGGTGTGGTATTTAAACTAGCTGACCTGTGCATTTTATACGAATCCAGACTTTAACAATTTGAAACTAATTCGACATTAAACAGAACACGTCTGACAAATAAATTGCTGTCAAAAATCCCAGAGCTAAAACCATTTCACGAAGGACGAGAGGTTTTACTGGTTTTTGAAAAAGATGTGGGACCAGCACTTGTTTCTGCCTGTGACTATGCTGATGCCATGCATCTTGCTAAAGCAAGTAAAATTGTCCGCAGAGAAATATTCGCTGAACAAAATAAATTCTCTGGTCATTTTTATAGGGATTCTGTCGTTGATTCTGTTCCACGTTGTTTAGTTGAACTCGTGTCAATGATTGAGCACGGACCTGATATTAAGTCTCAAATAGAAAATGGTTTAGCAAAGTCAGATTTTGCTATAGCACAACTTTTGTGCTTCAACAGTCACAAAAAAGAGACCAAACACACAAGTGAACACTCGAGACATTCAAGTGACCGGGAACCACCTTTTGCTGTATATGTAGGTCTTCTCTTGTATGCAAAGACAAGAAAGCGGCAACTGATAGACGCCCTGTTTCAGCATGGCATTTGCATCTCATATGACCGAGTGTTGGAAATATCTACTCAACTTGGGGAATCTGTTCTTAGTCAATTTATGGAAGATGGCGTTGTTTGTCCAGCCATTTTGCAAAAAGGTTTATTCACAAAGTCTGCAGTTGACAACATAGATCATAATCCTGCTGCAACAACAGCAACAACTTCATTTCATGGCACCAGTGTATCTGTTTTTCAGCATCCAGTTTCGTCAAAATTCTCTGATTCCCGAACGATTGAATTCAAAGCTCAAAAGCCAAAGTCAAAAGCTATCAGCTGTCTCCCCGAAACATACACAAATGTAAAACCAGCATTCTTGAAATCAAAGCCAAATCCACCGATCCTACAAACACCAATGAGCATGTCTGATCTCGACTATCTCGTTCGAAACCTCCGCCTTGAGTATAAGTGGCTTCAATTTGTAAGTTTAACCAATGAAGTGTTAGATGTTGAGACAGTGTTATGGTCAGCATATCATTCGTCGAAAGGTAGAGGACCACACGTTAACATCAGCATTTCATCATTGATGCCGCTATTGCAAGAACAATTAAGCTCATTCAGTAGCCACAATAAAGCATGCCATGGATAAAGTGAAGGAGGTAACATCCTTTTTAAATCCAAGACAAACGCCTGTGATGGCGTGTGACCAATCTTTATTCGTTCTTGCCAAACAGATACAATGGGAATGGCCGGAAATTTATAGTGAGGATAGATTTGTTGTTATGTTTGGTGGGTTGCATATTGAAATGGCAGCTTTTAAGCTGCTTGGTGATTTGTTGAAAGGAACGGGGTGGGTAACAGCATTATCTGAAGCTGACATTGCATCTCTTGGAACTGCCGAGTCCTTCATCACAGTTTCTAACCTTGCTAAAACAAGGCAAGCGCATCAGATTACTGCCTGTTGTTTGTATGACTTGATAAAAAAGGCATACCAACATGCAACTGACCACGCTAATCCTGATTACATCGAAATAAGTGATATATTTTCTTGGTGTTACGAACAAGAAAAAACGATTCCCCAATTTCAATTTTAGACTACATGTACTATCATAAATTTGGAACTCCTTGTCCTTTCGTTTGTCAGGTCTTACAGAGAATCAGGTTTCAAGCTATACAAGGAATCTTTATCATCTCTAATTTCATATTTTTTTGCCCTGGATCACATCAATTATGCTCGATGGCTACCGATTCACCTTCGGGATATGCTTGCATTACAAAGAAAACACCCGGAAATATACGCAGAATTTGATAAAGGAAACTTTACTGTTAGAAAGACTGATAGCAAGTTTTCCAACATTGCCATTGACCAAGCCCATGAGCAAAACAATGCTATTGAAAAAGGTGATGGTGGCGCAATAGGATTAACTGAAGATCCAGCTACGTTAAGGCGTTGGATGGTGGCTGGGCCAGAAATCAGCAGACTAATTGATGAGTTCACAGGAATATGTGGGAATGTTCACGAGAAGAAACAAAAACACCATGAGGAAACCCATGCTGCTCAGAAGGATTTTTATGCGAAAGTTAATCGGCTTCTGGTAACTATTTCATAAATGGGAAATCCTTTTGAAGAAGAGTCACCAGATTTGTATAGTTTGGATACCAAAGATGTTGTCGAAAGTGGAATCGCAGGTGAAATTTTGAAATTAGCAGACAAGATCAATATAGGACATTCCTTTCAAGAATGCGTGATGGCGATAATCCAGGCTTTTATGAACCTCTTAAGAAGAATAAATATCGCCTGTTTAACCCTAAACAAAAATCTGAATCTTCAAAGTCAAAGTTGGCAAATTTAAAAGATGACTGTAGCCTTTTTTCCAGGCTTTTCATTTCCTGTCAGAGTAGGCAATGTGATTTACAATAATTTTTCGAACATGAAAATCAGAAATTTCCGCCCTGACTATCACAAAATGGCTTGTTGAATACTGGTATAAAATCATAGTTGATGTCTATATTGGAAACTGGTCATGAGATGCCAAATAGTGTACCAACGGTTGATTCATTGGTTATTGACGGTGCGTCATTAGTCTATTCGAAACAACCTGGACAAAGTCGGACCTTTGATGATTATGCCAATGACATTATCCTTCCGCACATCAAATCTCTTTCACAAAGCCATTTGAGGGTTGATGTTGTCTTCGATGTTTACTATGACGATAGTCTATATGGTGAAACTAGAAGAAAGCGCGGCATAGGATCTAGACGAAAAGTGACCGGAAACACTAGACCACCAAAGTTATGGAACACTTTTCTTTGGTGTGACGAAAACAAAACCGAAGTTTTTGGTTTTTTAGCAGACAAAATTGTATCCATGAATACAGATGCAACTATCGTCTTACTAAGGAAGACAATGTTGTCAGCAACAAAGCTATAGATACCGACTTTATAGCACCTTGCACCCATGAAGAAGCTGACACTCGTATGTTTCTGCATGCAAAACATGCAGCAATAGGTGGTAGCAAGTCGATTAACATAGTAAGTTCTGATACAGATGTTGTTGTTATAGGTGTGGCTGTGTTTGATGATTTGAATGTGGATCACTTATGGATGACTTTTTGAAAAGGCAAAGATTTGCGATGGATACCAATTCATGATATTGTTAGATCGCTAGGTCCTAGGTCGAAAGNATTACCCTTCTTTCATGCATTCACAGGTTGTGATACCGTGTCTGCATTTGTTGGAAAAGTTAAAAAGACAGCAAGGTAGGCCTGGAATGTGTTTGAGAATGCAACAGAAGTATTCCATTGCTTAAGTTCTCCATGTGACAATTTGACACAAAGTGAAATCGGTGTACTCGAAGAATTTGTTGTCATCATGTACGACCGGTCCAGCATTACCAATAAAGTAAATGACGCGCGCCTTGACCTTTTTGCCCGTAAACAGCGCCCCTATAATGGCATTCCTTCCTCAAGAGCTGCTCTTGTTGGGCATATCAAAATATCTGTCTTGCAAGCAGGACATACTTGGGGGCAGTCGCTATGTAAGTCGCAAACTTTACCATCACCCTCCAGGTGGGGTTGGGAAGAAGATAGCGGAGATTGGGTCCCACACTGGACATCATTGGCGCCGATAGCAGGATCATGTCAAGAACTACTTAAATGTGGGTGTAGAATAAGTTGTTCTGGCAATTGCAAATGTTTCAGGTCAGGATTACCTTGTAATGCTCTATGCAGCTGTAACTGCTCTGAATATTAGGTCTTTCGCATCCTATAAAACCACTACAGCCTGTATTTTGGCGCATGCGCAGTCCACATATATGAAATCATACTTTAATCGTATGCTGGACCCCTTTTTGATTGATTATTTTAAAGGAAATTGGAATGTTGCAAAACAAAAACTTGAAAATACCAGATAAACGTTATGAAAATTGACGCCATTTTGAAAATCGTGGCGGCCATTTTGAAAATGGCCGAAACTTGAATGGCCAACGATATTTCCTAATCAGGTACTAGACAAGGAACCTTCATGCCAAATTTGGTGCTTGTCTCACCAAGTGAAATGTTTTACCAACTATCCCCTCCACTATTAGACGTTAGAACTTCACGACGAGTACCCTATATTAGGGATAATCATTTCTAGAGTATTTGTGTTCACTTAGGAGTATGTTGTTGATATGTTGTTGTCGTTAAATTTACTATTTTGTTTTCAGTATAAAATGGATAAGATAATTGACTTTCTTTTATAGAAATAGTATTATATAAATGATAAATTCTGAGTCACGAAGAATATACATATTATCTAAAAAAATCAACATGTTCTTTACAACAATGCTACTCATCAAGTGGTATGTTATGGTAAGGATCAGCATATGACTCGCAGGCGGAAAACACCTGCATGACTGCAACGTTTTATTTAGAGGGGAGAGTTGGGTCCATAATCTAGTTTAACGCCGCCACGTTTGATTGAAAATCCTGTACCAAGTCAGGAGAGAGAGAGAGAGAGAGAGATTACGTATGGTTATGGACAGTCTATTAGAGTGATATATTTTGTCTCTGTTATTCCGATTTTCCTATTGGAGTCTGTAACTGTTCTAACAGTGCTTTATATTTAGTTTTTCATTTCATTTTTTGTATATAGCTCTCATTGCTATGTATTGTAGGTAGAAGAATTTGCAATAGGTTTGTATTATTTCTACATCAAGGAATGGATGAAGATGTTTTCTAAAGAACAGTTCTTTATCCTATCTTTTGAGGAATACTGTAAGGACAAGGTTGGCACTCTTAACAAGATATTTTCTTTCTTAAATATAGGTAAGTAAAATGATAAAGTAACGAATATCAGACGCCAAAATGGGTTAGGGTTAGGGTTATGTTATTTAATGCCACTTTCAACAACATTATTTCAGTTTTATTGGTGGAGGAAAACGGAATGCCGGAAGAAAACCACCGACCTGTCGCAAGACACTGACAAACACGATAAAATAGCAATTCTTGACACAAGTATTAAAACACATAGAATTTTAACTTAGTGCCCAAGACGCGTTTGTGGAATAACAGTTATCGGATACGTTCATATTCAAAGTATTGGACAGCCATATAATCTAAAAGTCTTCGAGAGCAGGTAAACCATATGGATGTTCTAAATAGGTTAACCAAAGTTGGCTAAGGTTACATATGCTTGAGAAAGATTGACTTAGTCTTAATAAATTTCTCTCAATGGGGATCCATTCGAGGACACGTTTCAATAGTTTTAAATGATTATGTAGCATCATAGATCGATCATGATTGTTGTATTTAACGCCACTGTCGTTGTACACATTTTAATAATAGCCATCTACCATCATTCATAGGCTTACTATGTTCTTTAAAAATACTATTTTACAATATGAAATTCTAGAATATCTGTTGATTCATGTCATTTTGTGTGTTGCAATAAATAAGTGATTAATTCCGTCCATATACATATAATGCTAATACAAAAAATCAATAAACTTGGAAACAATTTTATACTTAGATAATTATAAACTTGTTTGAATCAGAGATATTTGTGAAGACATAGTTATTGTGCATAAGCTGATAGGCTGTTTGCATGTTGTCTCTCTGTATTGAATACGTACGCCGGGCAATTTAACAAAACGTGGATATCGTCCTCCACCGAATATGAGCTGCATATCTTAAAGAAAGGTATATCTGCTAGTGTGCCTTGGAATCGTCTATTTTCATTTCCAGTAGAAACACTCTCATATTAATCTGACAGTCACTAATCTTTAATGCTGTACAAGTTTGGACATACTAATGATATTCAAGTTTTTATAAGTTAGAAGTTTAGATATTGCTTCAATATAATCAGCCTTATAATATATTACAGGAACATTCTCTAAGACTAGTATGGAGGCATTGGGAATGCTAAAAACAGATAATCGTAACAAAGGTATTAAAAGGCGATTTATTCCGTTTACAGAAAAGACACGAGACTTTCTTTATGAATTTTACCATCAATATAATGACAAGTTGTATGATTTACTCACGGATTTTAAGCATAGATGGGAAAAAGAACCGTATCATCTTTATAAGAATCGACTGGAAAAACAAGCATAACAGAAACATGGAAACGGACGCCCTAACATCTTCAGAAATATAAATTATTATTATGCTAGAACCTTGGATTAAATGTGAACAACATTTCAAATAGCACAAGGGAGTGTGGGGACATTTTATTCAGAGAAGGCCAGCAAAGTTGGAATAAGCCATCGACCTTCATTGACAATCCTTTGGTAAGATGTGGTTGTATCGAGCAAGACCCAATTTCGCAAACCTACATTACTAAGTGATTGCTGGAACAGAGAGTCCAACCATAAATGGACGGGGTACTAGAAAAATTCAAAGTTCATTCAATAGATTTATGTGTCGTACATGTAAGTCAAACAAGTTGCTCAATTAGGGCATGACACTGAATACATTATTGGCTGAATTCATACTGACTTTATATAAGTTATTTACCATCATCTTATTTTTACTTGGTTAATATAGTTGATTATTTTGATTGGGTGTATTTTATAAACGAATACAAATTTAGTAGTAATAGTATTACATTGTTTTTTTTTATATATTTTAAAATGAAGATGGTTATTCCTGAAAGCGTCGTGCTCAAAAAATTTGATATCTACGTTTTTGTCATATATTCATATATTGTCATAATATACAAGTCACTATAATGACGGGTGTCATGTATAGAACAGAATGCACTTTCGAAACATCCCATTTGTAGCTCTTATGAGCCAAAAGTCCGTCATCTTTTGTCCGTTTCTTGGTTCCTAGAATTCAACCCACGAATCTGTTCAGCACATCCCATTTGATGGATAGGAGATGTCCTCTCATTGGAGGGTGTGTCATGTCATGATACAGAAAGCCTGACCTTGGATCATAGTGTGTGTGTTGTGTTTGGAGACTAACAGCAATCCCACAATGGTTCACTCTTTTACAAAATATTTGTTTACAGTGGTCATAGACATACGTATATATATCATATTCAATTCATGTTAATATGTGCTCTTTCGGTTTCTTGTTCTTGTTGGTTTTGCATCTGTGTCACTTTTTAATAATAAGGAACATTAAACGAAACAAATAAATCATTGAATAATCTTCTTTCCTTAAGCTATTTTTCCAATTTGAACCGAACTTGGGAAGAATAGTCCTTCGCTCGTCTCCATTCTGAAATATATACTATTGGTCCGATCAAGCTTCATCCAAGATGACAGCCACTACTAACATTAGACAGTAAAACAAATGACCTAACTTACCTGATTTCAATCCAGGATCTGTCTGAATTTTAGCTGTAAGAACATTTAGATCAACTGAGCCTTCGTCAAAACCATAACGAAAGGTACAATGGTTATATCTGAATAAAATTTTGTTCCTGCGAGCTATTGAGGCTCATGTTAGTTTATATTTCCTTATTGGGATAAAGCCATACTAATGAACACTTTTAACTTCTTTGGTACCTTGTTCTGCAGAAAAAGAATGATTGCAACCAATTATTCTGTAACATCAGATCACATAATTGATTTACTAAGCAATGTAATACATTGTATATGCATTAGAATAAACGATATTATTTTAAGATAATTATCTATACTATAGCATAATACATCTAAAGAAAACGATGTATAGAAAAAAATATCTGTGTCATAATGTGATTTTGATTAAGTCGTATACAACTAATTACCCGATCTGAATGGGAGGGTTATTTGTTGCTCAGGAATATGAAATATTTGGCATACTACCTCGACAAGATCGCATTACTACTATTATTATACTGATAGTTCATTAAACAGGCACATTATTTTACATATTAAGTTTTAAATGGTTTAAATACATATTTCATAACTCAAAATGTGTCTCAAACCTTTTGTTAGTGACGCTTTATGCGCAATATAGGCAAATGTTTTTGAAATTAACTATAAATAAGGCAGTGCAAAATGAAAAACTACCCTAGTAAGTTATTTCATATTGAATCAGAGTTATCTCCCGTTCCCCAATTATTAAAAATATATCCTATTTTAAGAAGAGTTACAAAAGATAGACAACACAATGGCCACAAGAAAAAGGACAAACAACGATCTACAAAACATACACAGAAAACTAAAGATCGAGTGACACGAACCCCATTAAAAACCGAGGGTGAATTCAGGTGCTTTATATTATTTTTTTTTCTTTTCGAATGATATTATAACATTGTCTTCACATTTCATGCGATAAGCAAATAGTTGTTTTTAAGTTCGATTGTACAAAAGTGCACAAAAACCCCCCAAAGCATTCATAATATTTTTTTTGTATATTTTTATGACCTTGTATGAATACATCATCTCTGTAAACAACTGTATATGCCAGGAAAATATGCTCAATTTGTTTTTTTAACCTCCTTGTCGTATTTCCGAATGTTATATATCACACCAGAGGGTAAGAATCTATTCAAGCTAGGTTTGCTGAGTCCAGGAAACAAGATCTTGGCACAATGCAAAGCACCAGATATTTCTCTTGTCAATCAAGGGAAAATCTTTTTTGTATGCATAGATTATTGATTTTAAAATAACTTGTAGTGTAAAACGCTTGTGAAGAGCAACCTGCTGCGGGTGATTTGGTGATCTAATATATTACATTTTTTTCTGTTTGTTTAAATGTGTCTGCTGTTTCAAACTTAAAAGTTCAATGATTTAAGAAGAGAGGTATTTGTTCACTTTCTTAGTATTAGCGGAATTGTTGACCATCTTTGCTTTGACTTTCTTTTGACCATCTTTGATTTGACTTTCATTTGAACATCTTTGATTTGACTTTCGTTTGACCATCTTTGATTTCACTTTCTTTTGACCATCTTTGAATATACTTTTTTCATAATTGCTCTTTGCTTTGTAACTACTTTATGGTGCAGTGTGAACATAATAAAATATGTCCTCTTGATAATTGTGTATAGATGTTATACTTATAATTTTTACCAGATGCCACATCGTGACCATTTCTGAAACATAAGATATATTCAGTAAAAATATCATTGTGAAGTGTATAAATATATAAATACTATTAATGTCTTTCTCTGTTGGTCCATGTCCAGTCAAAACAGTCCAGCTGATATCAACACAAAGCATATTAGTAATACCAAAGTAAACAATTCCGCAGCTAATTTGTCATCTTCATTTGTAGTGTAATGATCAAATTTGCAAGAATGAGACCAGGACATGACAAAGATTTCCTAACTTAGTAAAAACAAACGTTGTTAAGCCAAGAAGCAGTGGTAGAACATTTCTAATTTATCTTCTTGTTGATGCGAATTAAAAGGAAACCAGTCTTGTTTATTTTATGGCCATATCATGACCAATCGCCGGTTTGTAGCTAGATTAACGCGACGGGTGCCACCAGTGGAGCAGGAACTGCTTACCCTTTCTGAGCACTTGAGTTCACCCCGGTTTTTAGTGGGGTTCATGTTACTCGATCTTTAGTTTTATGTGTATGCTTTGTGGATCGTTGGGTGTCCTTTTGTACTTTTTCTTTTAGCCATTGTGTTGTCTGTATTATTCGATATACGGATTCTGATTACCCCTTTGGTATCTTCAAACACCTCTAGACCATATTGTGGACGAAACTGGCCGTTCATTACAAAAATAACACACAATAATATCTTTATCGTCTGTGAAGAACTATATAATTCAAAAGTTTCATTTACCAACATAAAACATGCCAACGAATACAACCTATAGAAACAACACAATGGTCACCTGAACATTCCAAAAGACGGTGTGTTAAGACATGTCATATCTAAATTAAAGAAAAGAACGTGAGACAAGCTTGAAGATACCAAAAAAGGTAATCAGAAGCCGTAAATCGAATGACTGCTAATCTAATAATCTTAAAAAAAAAAAAAAAAAAAACAATGATCTATAAAAGCTCTCTTGTATTCACAAATTACAAAAAGGCAACCATCTTGGACATTTTGACCTGTCAAAAGTCTTCTAAAATAACGAGGGAGGGGGCACCCATTTGTGTTGTAAATTCCGTGTTATATGTATATATTTACACCTTCAATTAATATCAGAAGAATGAAATAAAGTTTCTACATTAAGCACTTTAAATGGAACCTTATCTCATGTCCAACTTTTCCGTAAAACAGACAAGCCACAAGTTCAAAAGGAACATTTTTCCTGTTAAATACATAAATAGAAGTTTATGCTTTATAACTTTACATGTAATGCATAGGTTTGGGTTGGTTTGGTTTTATGGCGTTTAACGCCACTTTCAACAATATTTTAATTATATCGTGGAGATCAGTTTTATTGGTGGAGGAGACTGAAGGATCCGAAGAAAACCACCGACCTGTCGCAAGTCACTGACAAACTTTATCACATAATGATATACACCTCGCCCTGTTTGAGATTCGAACCACTGGTGTAGTGGTGGTAGGCACTTATTGCATAGGTAATTGTAATATCAACTGCCACACCATCATGGCCACGACGGCCCCTGTAATGCTTAGGAATCATGATATTCAATATTGTTTTTATAAACAAATGTTTTATTTCTAAGAGTCTGGAAGATGTGAAAATTTATTTGTGAAATTTGTTCACGCCAAGATATGGCTGAAATACTGATAATGTTGGCGTTAAGCACCAATCAATCAATCAATATTCAAAAGTGTATTGTATTCTATCATGTAGTAGTGATACGAGTTTTAATTATGCACAAAATGTACACCAGTTACTGCAGATGATGGCATTGAATATATTTCCGCCGCTGCATCATGTAGTTTCGCTAATTCAATAATTGATTTTCTTTCATCAAGATTGTTAGAATAAATGATGAAAAACGTTTTCTGCCGCAGTGACAAATAGAAATACAACCCCCATTTGAAAAATCTGTCTTAGTGTCATCTAAGATAGATGACACTAAGACAGATTTTTCTCGAGCTGGACTGTTTTGACTGGACCGAGAAAGAAACTAATATTATTTATATATTTAGCACTTTGCAATATTTAAATATTAGTGTTAAGTGCTAAATAAATAAATACTAGTGTTAAGTACTAAATATATAAATACTATTGTTAAGTGCTAATATATAAATAATATTTAGCACTTAACAATAGTATTTATATATTTAGCACTTAACAATAGTGTTTTTACTGAATATATCTTATGTTTCGGAAAAGGCCAAGATGTTATCTTCTAATTGTACGACCTAGAATACTAACTCGCATGGAAAACATCAAAGGTAAGTTTTCATTTCTAATTAAATAGTCTGTAAATCGCGTCAATTTCCTGGTATATATCAAGATATGAAGCAGACCTAGCTAGTAATCCATATTTTCATTCGTTGAATTAGGCTAATATAACACACAACTCCTTTCACTTTCATGATTTATATATCTATTAGGTAAATTTAACAAATGCGTTTAAGAACATGAAAAGCAACAGCTTGTTCCTCGCAATTAAGCATTTCTTTTTCTAATTAAATATGGCTTTGGTAACCCATGTGAATTTGTAATACTTAGATAACCAAAAAATTATAATGGAAAAACAGTAATAGAAAAAAATAGATATTGGACTACTGAAATAACTACACAATATGGATAATAAATATGCCACACTTTAACGAAGAGAAAATGTAGATGTTTGTCAATGATTAGATGTGAAAGGTGGTTATTTGTTTTGTTGATTGTGTTCAACTATTTGAAGTGTCAGGTGATTGTTCGTTTTGTTGATATTGTTCAATTATTAAAGGTCAGAGGTGATTGTTCGTTTTGTTGATATCGTTCAATTATTAAAGGTCAGAGGTGATTGTTCGTTTTGTTGATATCGTTCAATTATTAAAGGTCAGAGGTGATTGTTCGTCTTTTTGATATCGTTCAATTATTAAAGGTCAGAGGTGATTGTTCGTCTTTTTGATATCGTCAATGAATTGAGTTGAGAGTTGGTTGTTCGCTTGTTGATTTTGTTGGCCATCACTGTTTAAAGTTTAAATGTTTTTCATGATGAAAAGCATAATTAGAATACCTGCCCATCTGAAAATAGCCACTGGACCCTATTTTCTCTAGAGGAAACAGCGCGTCATTCAACGACTCGAAATTACAGCCAACATGTCGTGATGTGGTGTGGATCTAATGAAAGGACTACATAAACCATTAATTTGTTTAGATGCCTATGATTAATTGGGGAAAACAAATCTGTAAGAAATATAAGTTTGTCGTAAGAGTAAAGATCTTAAATCCAAAGATTAAACACTATTAGCTTGTCTCCAGCTAACTACGAGCAATCATTGAACCTACTATTGTACCGTCCATGTTTATGTTGTCCAAGGGTTATGGGTTGAAATTAACAGATTCTATTCTCTTAGCTAGTAAGCAATCGTTGAACCTGCTATTGTACTGTCCATGTCTATGTTGTCCAAGGGATTATAGTTTTCGATCAACAGATTCTATCCTCTTAGCTAGTAGTCTTTTAACTACGAGCAATCATTGAACCTGCTATTGTACTGTCCATGTTTGTGTTGTCCTAGAGGTTATGGTTTTCAATCAACAGATTCCATCCTCTTAGTTAGTAGTCTTTTAACTACGAGCAATCATTAAACCTGCTATTGTACTGTCCATGTTTATCTTGCCCTAGAGGTTATGGTTTGAAATCAACAGATTCTATTCTCTTAGCTAGTAGTCTTTTAACTACGAGCAATCATTGAACCTGCTACTGTACTGTCCATGTTTATGTTGTCCTAGAGGTTATGGTTTTCAGTCAACAGGTTCTATTCTCTTAGCTAGTAGTCTTTTAACTACGAACAATCATTAAACCTGCTATTGTACTGTCCATGGTTATGTTGCCCTAGAGGTTATGGTTTGAAATCAACAGATTCTATTCTCTTAGCTAGTAGTCTTTTAACTACGAGCAATCATTGAACCTGCTATTGTACTGTCCATGTTTATGTTGTCCTAGAGGTTATGGTTTGAAATCAACAGATTCTATTGTCTTAGTTAGTAGTATTTTAACTACGAGCAATCATTAAACCTGCTATTGTACTGTCCATGTTTCTGTTGTCCTAGAGGTTATGGTTTATGGTTTGAAATCAACAGATTCTATTCTTTTAGCTAGTAGTCTTTTAACTACGAGCAATCATTAAACCTGCTATTGTACTGCCCATGTTTATGTTGCCCTAGAGGTTATGGTTTGAAATTAACAGATTCTATTCTCTTAGCTAGCAAGCAACCATTGAACCTTCTATTGAACTGTCCATGTTTATGTTGTCCTAGAGGTTATGGTTTTCAATCAACAAGTTCTATCCTCTTAGCTAGTAGTCTTTTAACTACGAGCAATCATTGAACCTGCTATTGTACTGTCCATGCTTATGTTGCCCTAGAGGTTATGGTTTGAAATTAACAGATTCTATTCTCTTAGCCAGTAGTATTTCAGCTACGAGCAATCATTGACTTTGCTATTATACTAGTTCATGTTTATTCTGTCGTTATTTTGTGTGATAGTGTATGATCTGTTTGGTCTAAACCTCATCTGTAAAGCTTTATTCTATTGTTTGTTTTTATCTGTATTGCCTTTGAAAACCCTGTTATAAAGTAGTAGAGACGATGACTCCATTAGCCTATGTAATCCCACACTATTTTTGTGTATACATGCTTCAGGCACATACCTTGGATTCCCATCGGTATACCGTGATCGCTTTTGTATCCAATAACTTTATGTGAGAGAGGTATCATGGTTCGTTTTGTTGTTATTGGTGGAGTTGTTTACCATCACTGTTTGAACTTTCTTTTCATAATTCACTATTTAAATTACTTTATCGTGACTGGGAAATGAAGAACATCAATAAATCCATTCATTCTATATTTTAATGCACGATCTTGGAAACTGATCACATATGGTCAATTACATTTGAATTCTCCTTCAAAGCAACACGTTATTTTTAGAATCATTGATCTTAATGGATCACGATATCACGATCTACTCGTTTATAATTAGATATAAAAAGTTATTCTATCCCTTTTTGCATTCAGTAATCAATGTCGATTACCTAACTCAGAACGTGACGAGACATCAGGTAATGTATAAAAGGATCCAGTTAATTGGATCCGTGTTTTATAGCCTGTATTTCCAAATATAGCCAGCAAAAATATTGAATATTAGTCACAAATGCATACGTTTATATCGACATTATAGATACACAGTGAAATGTTTCTAAATCGGGTGACCGAGGGATTGTTGTTTAACACCAACTCAGCAATTTTTCATGGCGAGAACAAATTAATTTTCAATAAAATGATGATTAGGTCCGCTTTGTACTAGTCCAACACGCTTAGCTCAATCTTTATAGTACTAGATCACTGAAACAATAGTCCGCGGATAGACATGTTGCCCCAATCGGACATATTATCCTGATTCCGAGCAAACCAGTATTTGCTCTTTCTCCTTAATGCTGCGTGCTATACATACCAATTTTGATATGACCCGATAGTGGCTCGAATCCACGATCTACCGCACAGGAGGCGAGCACGCTATCCATTACACAACTAATGTGGTTTATCTAAACCGGAATCGTTATAAACTGGAATTATTTCTAAATTCAACATCTAATTTAATCTCAATATCTGATATCTGACATGTATATTCCGCATCTAAAAGTTGGGTTCCAATAAAGATCCATAGATTTTTGCTTCTAATACATGCGATATTGAACCATGAGAAACGATCATTTTCTTTTGATTTTTCAGTATGTAATTTAGTATTTAATCTAAAGACGAAAATCCTCATCAATATATTGTATTCAATATTATATTCTTACACACATATATGTATTACTACTTTACAGAGTTATTTTTATTCCTGTTTGTTTCTTCTTCTTCCAAGTAATAGCATTGCATATCATCTCATCTATGCATACCTACTAAGGTTAAAGGACTACGAATCATTTTTACGAATGAAGCCTTATAAAGAACACGAAATCAAACCTTTTATTATTTCTATTTTATTTCAAAGCCAAGAACTTCACATCAACATTCAAAATGTCTAAATATGTTTTTAAAACAGACAATGTATGGCTTGTGTAAAATCATATTGCCAATTTATTTATAATGATGGTGAATAGATGAATTTGATCTTCCTCGGTTATATTATAGGACCTTAGGTTTTATATATCATTTCAGTTGTTTATACTATTCGTGTTCGAAATTGTAGACTAGACATGAGATTGCGATATATTCGGTTATCGACCATCACCATTTATGTTATTTTTTTCTCCTTAAAAAACCCCCAATATATTACAAAGAAGCCAGACATTTCATAATGATATCCAGTGGCGAGAACAAGTCAATTTTCAATGAGATCATTATATTCTATTTGTACTGGACCAACACGATTAGTTGGATTCTTATAGTGCTAGCTCAATGAAACAACAGTCCACGGATACACATGTCGCCCCCTCGGACATAGTATCATGATTCCAAGCCAACCAGACTTTGCTCTTTCACCTTAATGCTGCGTGCCTAGCGGAGAACAACAGATACCAATTTTATAGTCTTTGGTTTACAAGGTACAACAGTTATTGAATATTACATGATAGTGGACAAAAGAAAGGATACATATGTTTTTCAAAAATATTAAGTTTGATAATTTATATTTATTTGAAATATCTTAAACTGATGCTGTACCTATCATTGTAATTCTAAAACAAATACCAATTTTCAATTTTAAGGTTGTTGGTATTCAAACGTAACATTTCCGGTTTTCACAGGTGAATATTATATAAACAGTGTAATGTCAGCGACCTTGTTCTGGTAAATCAAAAGTCAAAAGTGATTTTTTTAAAGAGTGTAATGTCAGCGACCTCGTTCTGGTCAATCAAAACTCAGAGGTAATTTTGCTTGGTGAAAAGTGTAATGTCATAGACCTCTTTCTGGGCGTGGTCGATCAAAGGTCAAACTAAAGGTCACATTTCTAGCTGAAGACAGGTTAATTCGTTTCCGTGACCTACGAAGGTGGTCTATCCTTACCAAAGCCTTCACACTGACTTGTTTGTTTCATAGATATAATTCTGTTTTAAATTTACAGTTCCTAAGTAATGTAATTTATCAAAAAAATGATGTCAATCTGACTTAGACATATATATTCTAAACCAATTGTATGCTTAGACACTTTTGCTTTCGTGTTCCCAAAGACGTTTAAAATTATTTGGCTTTCAAAACGTTCATCAAACTCGAACAAGAATTGACTTTGAAATAATGTTATGAAAAAAATGTGGTTTTATATGAAATATATAGAAAAAATTACAGTGACCGAATGCTTTTTTCACTCCTTTGTATATTATAATCGGCATTTTTTTTATATTTGTAAATGAAATGTGGTATGATAGAGACGAATTTTAGAGTCAAAATGGTCGTCATGCCAGGCAAGTTATCGTAAGATCAACAGAAAAAATTGAAGTCAATCTGGTACTCTGGGAAATTAAATAAAAATCAATTTACCTTAATTACCATTGGTTATACTGTAATTATTTTAATGATATATGGTAAGTCTTCGCAAAAGACAGAGTAGTATTATAAGTCCTCACTTCGCTTATGCCACACAGGGAGAGAAACGTCAGAGAAAACCGGAAGGGAAACCCAGAATGGAAAATCCACAGACACTGGCAACATTGGACACACAAAACAAAAGACGAAGACAAAGAAAACACAAAAACACAACAAAACACAGAAAGCTAAAAAGATGCGCATCCAATTTTAAGGTTGTTGGTATTCAAACGTAACATTTCTGGTTTTCACAGGTGAATATTATATAAACAGTGTAATGTCAGCGACCTTGTTCTGGTAAATCAAAAGTCAAAAGTGATTTTTTTAAAGAGTGTAATGTCAGCGACCTCGTTCTGGTCAATCAAAACTCAGAGGTAATTTTGCTTGGTGAAAAGTGTAATGTCATAGACCTCTTTCTGGGCGTGGTCGATCAAAGGTCACATTTCTAGCTGAAGACAGGTTAATTCGTTTCCGTGACCTACGAAGGTAGTCCCTCCTTGCCAAAGCCTTCACACTGACTTGTTTTTTTTTCATAGATATAATTCTGTTTTAAATTTACAATTCCTAAGTAATGTAATTTATCAAAAAATGATGTCAATCTCACTTAGGCATATATATTCTAAACCAATTGTATGCTTAGACACTTTTGCTTTCGTGTTCCCAAAGACGTTTAAAATTATTTGGCTTTCAAAACGTTCATCAAACTCGAACAAGAATTGACTTTGAAATAATGTTATGAAACAAATGTGGTTTTATATGAAATATATAGAAAAAATTACAGTGACCGAATGCTTTTTTCACTCCTTTGTATTTTATAATCGGCATTTTTTTTTTTAGATTTGTAAATAAAATGTGGTATGATAGAGACGAATTTTAGAGTCAAAATGGTCGTCATGCCAGACAAGTTATCGTAAGATCAACAGAAAAAACAGAAGTCAATCTGGTACTCTGGGAAATTAAATAAAAATCAATTTACCTTAATTACCATTGGTTATACTGTAATTATTTTAATGATATATGGTAAGTCTTTGCAAAAGACAGAGTAGTATTATAAGTCCTCACTTCGCTTATGCCACACAGGGAGAGAAACGTCAGAGAAAATCGGAAGGGCAACCCAGAATGGAAAATCCAAAGACACTGGCAACATTGGACACACAAAACAAAAGACGAAGACAAACAAAACACAA
>MJUT01033594.1:1487187-1503317 GCA_002080005.1 Gigantidas platifrons
AACCAGCATAAAAAACTCGACCAGCAACCTCTAAAAAAGAGATGGTCAATAAACTAACCAGTATAAACAATTCGACCAACAACCTCTAAAAAGATATGGTCAATAAACTAACCAGTATGAACAACTCGACCAACAACCTCTAAAAAAGGGATGGTCAATAAACTAACCAGTATGAACAACTCGACCAACAACCTCTAAAAAAGGGATGGTCAATAAACTAACCAGCATAAAAAACTCGACCAGCAACCTCTAAAAAAGGGATGGTCAATAAACTAACCAGCATAAAAAACTCGACCAGCAACCTCTAAAAATGAGATGGTCAATAAACTAACCAGTATAAAAAACTCGACCAGCAACCTCTAAAAAAGAGATGGTCAATAAACTAACCAGTATGAACAACTCGACCAACGACCTCTAAAAAAGGGATGGTCAAAAAACTAACCAGTATGAACAACTCGACCAACAACCTCTAAAAAAGGGATGGTCAATAAACTAACCAGCATAAAAAACTCGACCAGCAACCTCTAAAAAAGAGATGGTCAATAAACTAACCAGTATAAAAAACTCGACCAGCATCCTCTAAAAAAGAGATGGTCAATAAACTAACCAGTATAAACAATTCGACCAACAACCTCTAAAAAAGAGATGGTCAATAAGCTAACCAGTATAAACAACTCGATCAACAACCTCTCGTCTCAAATAATTGTACATGTATACGAAAAAGACCATGTCATTTGCATGGAATTCCAGGTTCTGGCTTGGGACAGAAACGATGGGTTACTCCAGTTAGTTGGTTCCCAACCATCTCTCTTTTTTATATATTTGAAATACCATCGGTAGTACAAATATAAACAAATAATAATAATAAAGATGGCACAGATTTTCTTCAACTCAACCATAAGTAATGCTATCACAAAATGGGCTACGATATAAACGTGGACAGACAGTACAATAGCAGAAAACATGAATATTAGACTGCCAAATACGAAGATAGAATCTATAAGTTCAACTTTGAAAACAGGTTTAACGTCAATTCTACCATGTCGTCCTCCATTGTCTATATGAAAAATGCCGTGATAAAACTCCCAATATATGTTTTAGGCATTTGGACATAAGCTGTGACATTTAAAGAAAAGCGCTAGCATGATTTATTATTTCATTCCTACTGGCATTACCTAAAAAAGGAATCAATATAAAATTCATAACATGTATAAGACACTTTGAAAATCAATTAAACCTATATGTATAGTATCTTTAAGGAAGTATCGTAGATTTAGCATCTTCCTACATCTTTTCAAAATGTTAACTGCCTCATTTTAAATAATATTGTTGTTTTTATGTTCAATCTCAAATAAAATCTCTTCTTTCTCAGAAAAGACCTCAAAGGCACAAACAAAAAGGTGTGCTGTCTTAGTGCGCATTACGATTTATATAAATAGAGCAAATATCGGTCATTTTATCGGTTTTTGCTAGAACCAGGAAGTCTGGACCGATAATGAAGTGCTATTAACTATCAAAACTGTCGGGAATTTGTAATGATTAGCATCATTTGTATTGATTTTGGTATCAACGTGGAACATGTTAAAACATTAGTCTATAGAAATTCGAGAAAAAAAAACATGTCTACAATATCTAATGACTTTACCGTAATAGAATATTAAACACATTATGTTTTATAGATACATCTACTTGCTGAACATAATACAATAAACCAAACTAAACCAAACCAAGCCAAGCCATAATGTAATAGAATGTATACAATGCAAACGTCCCGAAAGTTTAAGCTATATCAAAATTAAAAACTAAAGACTTCATGAAGCGTATAATGATCAATTCCCTTATGTTTTAACGACAAGTGTTCACTCTTCAGCCATTAACATGAATATTACAAGTACCCTTTAATGAAGTGATGCTGCTGTTTTTACTGGACTAGAAAGCTGGACTAGATGTGTATGGCTAGACAGACAGACACATCGCTCCAGTTAGACACATCATGATTCCATGTCAACTTGTCTTTGTTTGAACACCTTAATGGTGTGTACTTAAATGAGGACAAAATGCCAATATTATATAGGGCCGTCATGGTCGCATGGTAGCTGGATTTACAACTGCCCATGCAATCAGTGCCTATTACCACTAAAGTTGTGAATTTGAATCCCGCTCATGGTGATGTGTACTCAATACTACATTATGTGATAAAGTTTGTCAGTGATTTGCGGCAGGTTGGTGGTTTTCTCAGGATACTCCAGTTTCCTCTACCAATAAAGCTGACCGCCACCGATATAACTGAAATATTGCTAAAAATTGAGCTAAACACCATAACCCTAGGAAACCAACCGACCAATAGTATAGTCCTTGATTTGATGTGACCGGGAATCGAACAGGCAATCTAGAGGACCTCAAGACTAGTAACACAGATCTTGTTGAATATTAATTCTAGATTAAAAAACGACAATGTAGCACAATTATGTAGAAAACACAAACATAGAAATACATGAATTCACAGAAATTGGTATTGGGTTCAAGTATTTTTGTGTTGTGTATGTCAGTCAAAAGCTAACTGTAGCTTGTGTCGTATTTGTTGTTTTGGCATACCGACTTTAGATAAATCTTATCTTATCTTCTTTGAACTGGTAGACATGAAAGGTTATTGTAACCAGGTCGCTGTATCACAAATATCAGATAAAGACTAATGAATCTTCTATATATACCACCATTAAAACTGGAATCATTCAGGTGAGATCGAAACGTCCGTTACTTGTCTGTGAATAGTCGAGGTATAAATGTCACCTCCGTAGTTTTTAACCACGCTAAAATAACTAATTTGGCAATTTATATGGGACGAAGTCCCAACTATGGTAGAAATAGCAATATTTTGATTTCAGATCCATATCACTAATGGACAAAATTCCATGCACCGGAAATGACGCACCGGAAACCAATACAGGGGGTTTCTGCAGAAATTCGGATGCGCAGTTATCTGGAACTACTTCGGGTTATGAATGTTAAAAGTCGTCCCCGATATATTTCGGCCCAAAAAATCTCGACACTATTTTGATGCACTGAATGAACGTGAAATTAGCAGATGATTGTCAGATTCGCGATCATTCATGGCCGTGCCTGTTTCAATAGATGGTCAGAGCATCCTTACATTGTACTACAGTACACTCCAAAAAGTACACAAAAGTAAGTAACATTTCTTTTTCAATCATCCCAAGGATTTAAATGATTTAAATATTAGATAATATGGATTTGGCTTCGCTGGCACTACATGTAGCACCTGTCTCATATTATGTTTTTTTTAATTATTGGACTTAGTTCAAAGTTAGGCAACACTTATTATCATATTATGGGACGAAGTCCCAACTATGGTAGAAATAGCAATATTTTGTTTCCAGATCCATATCACTAATGGATTAAATTCCTTGCACCGGAAATGACACACCGGAAACCAATTCATGGCTAAATCTGCAGAAAATTGGATGCGCAGTAATCTGGAACTACTTCCGGTTATGAATGTTAAAAAATGACTCAAAATCGCAGTGTGTTCTATCCCATTAAACATATACCATGGGACTGACAATATCATTAAACAGAGTTTCATTTCTTCCTCCTCCTGTCCGAAATAATATTTTCTATGAAATTGAGACGTCGAGTACCGGATTATGCAACACCGGACTGGGTGCACAGTCTACAGGAGGGGGCAGGTCCCCGTTTTGGCGAAAAACCTTTAAAAACGACGGAATATTTGAGCTTGGGTCCCCCTATTTGCCCCCTCTTTTGAGAAAGTCTGGATACGCCCCCGGTCTACTTTGAAAAAAATATATAGGTCCATATACGATATCTGAGTTAATATTGTTTAAATTTTTTTATTGGACTTCGTCCCAAGTTAGGTAACACCTATTATCATATTATTCACCTGCTTAACTGTTAAAATAGACAGAGAAGCAGGCTGTATTGAGATAGCAGTAAAAGAAAAAGACCAATGCAATTAACCTGTGCAGTACAAGTAATAATTTAGACAGTTTTCGAGGGAAAAGGGGAAGCCACAATGAAAAAATATCACACTTAAATATGCATTATTGTTTCAATGACATTCGTACTATGATTTTGTAAGATCCATATTTAAATAACAAAGTGATCCTATGTGTATCTCGTAGCTATTGTATCTTTCAATAAAGACGTAGATATCTCATTTGTGCACACGACACCTTTCTGGAATGACAGTATCACTATTTTGACTATGAGCGTCGTTCTCACTAAATTAGACACGTACGTGTTTGTTTTATCATATATAGTATATTCTCGTTATCTCGTAGTCGTTTCATCAGCTATCTCGAAATAGACACTTAGTTCGTATGTAAAAGAGCTATCAGTTTAATCTGAAACATTATAAACTCTAATACTTGGTTATTTCGAAGTAAATATCATCGAACTGAACTCAACTGAATACCTTGCAATGTCGATGAAGCAGACAAGAGTTTGAAGATACCAAAAGGGTAATCAGCATCCGTTAATTGACCAAGAACAGACAACACAATGACCAATAGAAAAAGTACAAAAGGACAAACAACGATCTACGCAACATGCACATAAAACTAAAGATCGAGTAACACGAACCAACCCCACTAAAAACCGGGAGTGAACGCAGGTGCTCCGGAGGGGTAAGCAGTTCCTGCTCCACTAGTACAGCAATTGTGCCCTTCCAATAGTGACAAAACATTATATTTACCCAGGATAAACCCATCAGTGAAGTGGTACAATCATATGCCATGTAAAGCGTTGGAAGACATACGAATAACGACAATTAAAGCACAAAGTACTGTAAACCAACTTTTGTACGGGTACTATAAACCTTCGCGACTTTCGCGGTATAGTACAAAATCGCGAAAGTTCATATCCGCGAACAAGTCGGTCTGAAGTGTGTAAGAAACAAGAACATTTGGTTATCGCGAATTTAAATCTCCGCGAAACTGTCTTGAAGCAGAAAAACGAGAAACATAATAGCCGCGAAAATAAGTTGGTTTACAGTATTGCTGATGTAATCCAAGGATTGTTAAGATGAGATATTACCAGAAAAATACATTGATATACATTATATTATTAAATCTGGTAAATCAAGGTTAGGGTTATGACGTTTAACGCCACTTTCAACAATATTTATGTTATATCGTGGCGGTCTGTTTTATTGGTGGAGGAAACCGGAGTACCCAGAGAAAACTACCGACCTGTCGCAAGTCACTGACCATTTTTTTTTTTATCTCATCATGTTGTATCGAGTACACCTCGCCATGAGCTCGATTGGATCTCACAACATTAGTAAATCAAAATAAAAAAGTACAGATGTACATACATTGAAAACAATTAGTATACGGTTGTATATTCCATATCCGTGTTCAAATACATATACATGGAGACCAACCTAGATGATCGACTTCGTAATGACCAATGAATTTACTTCATAATATCAGAGTATTCGAGTTATCAGTAATAAATCAAGCTGGATGTTACTATGAACGGGTAAACATTTTGACTTCTAATTATCCAGAGGAAATATCTTATCCGAGGACGAGATAGCAAGGTTCGACTGTTGATGAAACCTTAAAACATTTGCCTTGGATAACAGTTACGATTGTATTTGTGTCACTAATGACAACGGATATGTTCCATTTGTTTTAATCACAAATCGATCCGTTCCTCCTTCGTGGCTTATCACTGGGCTTGTAGCAAGAGTAACACCACGACTGTCGCTTATGGAGCAAGAACAGCTGAGTTCACCCATGACTTTTAGTGGGGTTCGTGTTTCTCAATTTTTAGATAGGTTTATTGTTCTGTTGACCATTTTCTTTTGACCATTGTAATGTTTGTACTTTGAAATGCGGCATTTGATCGTCCCTTTTAATAGTTTCAAATAATTTTAAACCAGATATGATATCAATTTATTTTCTTATTGTTCATTACCCATTTAATTACCATTTCTAATGCATTGTGCATACATAATGGAATTTTCATATATTGACAAAATAAAACAGCTCTTTTGTTCAAAATGTATTATAAAGATATTATGTTTTATTTCCCATTGTATCATTGTAGAAAATCAAACAGAAAACAAAAACAAAACACACACAAGTAGATTTTTATTACTTCCTCATGACAACTATATAATATCAAAGTTCGAATATATTAAAACATAATACGTAAGGCTCCTAGCAACGATAAACGAACGTAAACAGAAATAAATATTAAAAACTTCAAAAGAGATATGAATGACATACGAATGACAGAGATCATGAACTTGATTGACGTTCGCACGAGTAACAGGTTACAAGGAAGTAAACAAAAATTGAATGAATGTAATATAATATATACAATACCTGATACATTTACCAGTACAATGTCTTATAAATACTGCAAAATTGACATAATGTTTATATATGATTAGTATAGTGAAACTTATGCAATCGGACACCTGATTTTTTCTGACATTCTGTGACATCAGACAAAATTTATGGTTCCAAAGTATTTCTGTGAACTAAAATAAAACCTGAGTATTCCGACATCATGTACAAGCTGGCACATTTCTCTGGTCCTTTGGTGAGTCAGGTTCCACTGTATATTTGAAATAGTATTTCTAATATATGTGGAAAACACTTTCATTACCACCTCATTTCACTAGGATGGGGTGGATCGTCTTTAGAATAAGTATTACCCACCACTTGTTATTGCAGTGACCATGCAAAGCCAGGAAAACAAGGATCATGTATATGTGTGCTAGGAGTATCAATTTCGACTCTGTTTTTACAAAAGCCGGAGTACCCGGAGAGAACCATCGACCATGGGAGAACAACTTTACCAGTTTCCACCACTAAAACTGGTCGCCATGATATAGCTGAAATATTGCTGAAAGTGGCGTTAAATACAAAAATAAATCAATCAATACAATATTTCGAGTATATCGTAGAATTGTTGCTGTGTGTTGTATTCTTTGTTTTTCATTTTGTTCCATATTTTCTTTTTTCACGATGATGTACTCGCGATATTACCTGAACGGTCGTTTGGGCTAGTTTAAGACTCTCAAATATTGATCATTTTCAACAGTTGGTGAGATTTTCTAATGTGAAATACAATTTATGCAATAATCTTAATAAATCTATTCCCGTTACAGTTACTCTTTTTAGAGTGAACGGAGGAAGATGGAATACAAAGACTTGATTATTCGGTTAATAGCCACTCCTAAGTACAACGTGTCAATGTTCCACCCTCCTCACTGAATTTAGTACTGCGTTGACTACTATTTTACCTATTTTGTTCCAGTATTGTTATAAATGATGCTATAGTGACAGCCGGAACCTTTGAACCGCAATGAAAGGTTTGGCGCCGTAAAATCTGATTCAACCCACCATATCTTTGGAAATGCCTGTACCAAGTCAGAGTCATTACGGTTGTCCCAGTTTTCCGGTTGTTGACTGATTTTGTTTGTTTATATACTTGCGAGTTTTGACTTTCCCTTTGGAAGATTGTTCGGAGTTCGGTAATTTTGTTATTATCCTTTGTTACCAGGGGCCGTCATGGTTTGGATGTGATCGCATGGTAGTTGGATTTGTAACTACTTATGCACTCAGTGCCTATCACCACTAACGTTGTAAATTCAAACCCCGCTCAGGTGAGGTGTACTTGATACATTATATGAGCAAGTTCGTCAGTAACTGGCTGAAGATCGGTAGTTTTACCTGGAACTTTGGTTACCTCCACCATTAAAACTGACCGTCACGATATTACTGAAGTATTGTTCAAAGAGGCGTTACGCACCATAACCCTAATCCCTAGCAATTGCTACTCTTTTGTTGAACCATTGCGTAAAAACATCTAAGAGATCCAGGTGTTTGTTGCAAAAAATCATTCAGGAGTCTATGCAGACATTTGTGACGAATAAAGATGACACATTAAAAATAAACCCACACACAGGTGTGCAGCGTTTCGTTGTTAACTGTTATACATATCAAACATTCATATTTTGTGCATGCATGACATACAATTTTTTTAATCGGACAAGCCCCTCTACAGCAATTCTTCACTTTGTGTGACCCGGCTGCAACATAGCAACAATAAGTTATTTTTATTTCTGATTTTCTAAATCTTGAGAAAGAAATTTTCACAGTTGAAAATACAAAATAGTCCAAATGATTTGTTAGTTAATAAATAATTCATGAAAACCATACTGTGTTTTGAGATTGAACATGGGTTGGCGGATATTAGTATTTTATCCCAAGCGACGACGAGGAATGATATTTACTAATATCCAGCCAATCAATGGTAAAACGCACAACACAGTATGGCTTCTACGAACTAATTCTGATATGTCCAAAAGTACAAATACGGTAGTACACATTGATGGGAAAGGTGGTAATTTATATTTACGCTTGCGGGCAAGGTCACACACAATTTATACGGCACATGTTGGCTGTCCTATCTAGCAATCTGCCAAATTCGAGCAGACGATAACTCATCAACATGTGCTTTTACGACGGGAAATTCTTGTTGATGGGACAGTTGTAACAACAATATTGTGTTTAAGCGTTTTAGTTGCACGTCACATATTTATCAATTTTTCGATATGCTGATTATTTTCAGTGAAACATTAACAACAGTGTAAGTAATGGTACTCTGTGATTTTATCATCTGGCTTAAATGTGTGCACTGCGCATGTGCTAATGAGGATTTACCATCTAAATAAATTGCTCGTTTGCTTACAAAGCGAAAGAAGACGTCATATTAGAATTGGTATATACAACGACTCTGATGTTCTCTTAAAAAAATCCTCGTTTTATCTTGCAAACCCGTTCTTCATGAACAAATCTTGTTTCCGATTGGCTGAAATCATAGAATTCTTCTCTTCTTAAACAATAATAATTAAACGCAGGGTTGTCTAATTTGTCAGGATATTATATCAAGAGTAGATATCAATTATGTTAAATAAGGGTAATAACACAACTACCGAACTCCGAACAATCTTCCAAAGGGAACGTAAAACCTCAGAAGTATATAAACAGACAAAATCAGTCAACAACCGGAAAACTGGGAAAAAAACTCCTTGGGCCCAGTTGTAAGAGCAAAAAGATCACAAAATAGCAAACATCTATTTGTACATCAGGTGTGTGATACTGGTTCCAGTGAGTTTTGGTTCCTGTGTCAATCTAACATTTCGTCGATAGACCAACCCCGTTTTCCTACATAACATTTTATTATAAAACTTGCTTTCGTGATGAATATAGCTAATGTACAACTCGTTGTTCAAATTGAAACATCAAATCAACCAATTTGCCTTGTTTCTAAAACAAAAGTGTTCAAAAGTATTATCACCTGCTCCATCAATAGCTGCCTTTATGCATCACGGAGGAGCATATAATTTTAAGCAAGTTTCTAACATGGATAAGATGGATGTGCCAATGTATTATTTATCTTCCGGAGAACCTGAGTTCACCCCCGGTTTTAAGTGCGGTTCGTGTTACTCGATCTTTAGTTTTATGTGTATGTTTTGTAGATCGCTGTTTGTCCTTTAGTACCTTTTCTGTTTGCCATTGTGTTGTCTGTTCTTCTTCGATATACGGATTCTGATTACTCCTTTGATATCTTCAAAATCGTCTACATGTATATGAGCTCAACAGGAAATCAACTTTCTATAACCTTTTATACGATTATGTCTCAGCTATTTCTTTTTTAAACTTTTGTAAATTAATATTGTTTGCTATCATCTGGTACATACACTATTTAAACTAAGTTCCAACCTCTTTCCATTGCATATACACTATAATAGATCTGCTTCCAGCTAAGAGCAAGGAAGTCATGCTGGCACAAAAATTAAATCTGACGTCAGTGTATATGGATTGAACTAAGATTAATCCATCCCTGCCTGGTGTTATTACCAGTATAGAAATGAGGGTCTCCTTGCTGACATCAAATTAATTGTTAACATTTTAGGAACTTTCCAAAGTTACATTTCAAGACAAATTGTGCAATTAAGGGTGATAGAGTTATTGTGCCTAACGCCACTTTCAACAATATTTCAGCTATATCCTGGGGGTATGTTTTATTGGTGGATACAACTGGAGTATAGCAGAAAACCAACGACCTCTCTAAAGTCACTAATAAACTTTAGCACATAATGTTGTACCGAGTACACCTCATCATGAGCGGGATTTAAACTCACAACTTTAGTGGTGATAGGCACTCATTGCATAGATAGTTGTAATTCCAACTACCATACGATCACGACCATGACTGTATCTTCGAGAAAAGATTGTAATGAATAGACAGAAATATGATACAATAAAATAAACGGCAGGGTATCCTTTTTGATCGTGAATTTTATTATCTAGCGACTCCTCTATTTCGTATAACGTATATATTATATATCAATCATTATCTATTAAATCCATACCATAGTCTGTATCAAATACATGCCGTACTCCACGTTCTTTTGTTAAAATATATCGCTACATGAAAATGTTAAGTGGAAACAATGGTACAGATTAGCAACTGCAGTGTTTTAACAAAGTCTACTTCCTTATTTTTAATGCCCATACAGCATGTGCCAATGTTCACCAATCATGTAGAAGGCAGCAAACCACAATTTATCAAGCCTGAAATATCTCTTCCATGAAGGCGTGGAAAATATGAGGTTAAATATTTACTGAAATACTTCCTAAGTTACACGCGTGTTCACAAAGGCTTGTCCAATTTAAAAACAAATTAACCATGTATGTATAAAATGTACTTGTTTGCTTGTAAAAACGAAACTAGACACAGCTGTGTGTGTGTTTTTTCAATTTCTTCTTCTTTTTTTAAACGTGAAAGCATAGTCACCATTGCCCATGACTTATGAATGATTGTTTATCAGTTTTATGCAACAGACATCTGGATCTCTTTACTATTTTGAAGCATACAAGTTGAAAGGTTCAACAGCATAGCTGCTCAGGGTGAGATGAACAACATTATGTGATAAAGTTTGTCAGTGACTAATCTTGGACCAGGTCGGTGATTTTCTCCGGGTAGTACGGTTTCCTCTACCAATAAATCTGACCGTCACGATATAACTAAAATATTGTTGAAAGTGGCGTTAAACATCATAAAACAAACAAGCAAGCAATCACACAACAGCATAGTAACAGTTTTCATGTTTTACACTGGAGTGTCTATAAACCGAATAAAAATAAAATCGCTATATTCAGCCCACCACCTGGTAAAGATATGCAAAAAATATACTTTTTAATTATTTTGTTTTATATTTTACGTCATCACATTGTACAATATTTAACTGATAAAGGACATTTCCAATTAAAAAAGGACCTAATGACCATTTTTTGTTCTTAGTTACTTTATAAACATATTCAAAATAAAAGTAGATGTTCAAGATGACAAACTGCCTAGTAACAATATATTTTTGAAATCAAGAAAACATAACTCTGTCATTTGGTACTAATTTGAATAAAAAAAAAGAAAAAAAAAAGGATTAAATACAGAAAATTATAGAGAGGTAATTTTTTAAGACATGATAACCAAACGTTTTCATAACTGCATCAAGATTATAGTGTTACATGTGAATGTTGTTGGCATTTTACTCACACGTGGAAAACACGTGCATGATCGCATCATTTCACTGTGTGTTAAGTTTATATCCAACAAATTGGTTGAAGGGGTATATAATTCAATGGCCAAAAAGGACAAAAAGACAAGCAAAAGTCTACTTATTAAAGATATTAAGCCTATTCAGTATCGATCCGTAAAAAGGGATCGTGTAAATGCAAAGTTATCCCACAGATATGTGCCAGCAATCAGTGGACAACAGACGAATCTTTATCAACCTTTGTGCAAGTAAAATGTCATACAAATAATAATAAAAAGTCGTAATTTCATTAAATTTTAAGAAAAGAGCAATACGTTTGTGGAACATATTTGGAACAAGCTGAGCTACGGAAACTTCATAATGATCAAAAGATTTCTGCCTAAAACTAAAAAAAATAAATTGCGATATCTTCACATTTCGATATGAATATACCAATATGTTAGTGACGCAGATATGTTTTCATGTAGTAAAGTTCACTATAATGTATGGTCTTGATACACAGCTGATACTTTTTTCTTCTTAAATCAAAAATCAATAGTTTCATTTTGTTTACTATTATATTTGAGATATTGTTGAAATACCGAGATAAACAAATTACAATAAATTCGGCAATTCGGGGTGATTCTAAATTCTAATGATATATGGGTTTGCTTATAAAAAAAATTAAGATGGAAGAAAAACAAACACCACACCGCCAGAACAAGAAACAGAGAGAAGACAACAAACATACATGTCTGCTTACTCTCCTGGCGAGATTTATGGCTCTCCATAATTATTAATGGATTTATGCGATGGAATAAGAAAGAAAATTATTAATTTAAAATAAATTATTGTTATATTCATATCTGCTGGAACAAAATATGTTAAGCTAAATTTGATTGGATGACTGTCTGAATTGTATTTATTTTTAGAGCAAATAACTCGCTATAGACGTAATCTCGTGACGAATATATATACAATATTGGTGCATTGATGGTTAATATATAATTTATTTATGTTGCGAGGCTTAGAAACGGGAGAAAGATGAGCTTTAGCGAGTCTTTCCGTCCGTTTCGTGCCGAGCCACATAATTTCTATATTTACCGTCAATACACCAACATGTATTTATCTTGCAATAAAATTTTCCAAAAAAAAAATGTTTAATTTAACAATTAAAAAAAAAGATAACGGAAACCCCATTGATACCTCAATGGTACTTCCGGTAAGGGGCGTGGCTTAATTGCTTTATTAGGCTATTGTGAAAAGTTTTATTATGTCAGGGGTGTGGCTTAAAATATTTATTAAGCTAATATGAAAAGTGTTATTATGACAGGGGTGTGGCTTAATAGCTTTATTAGGCTAATGTGAAAAGTGTTATTATGACAGTGACATAATAAAGCAACAGTTTATTTCACCCTATTTAATATGACAAACAATAATCCAATTGCAGGATAAAAAGCAATGTCATCACTGGAGGTCGACAAGATTGTTATCGAACAGCAAATATGCAGCACAGTGCAATATGGTACACAAGTGATAATCATGTGACCTGTTTTAGACCAAAATAATTGAGAATAAAAAACACTTATATAACGATAAATATTAATAATTAAAAAAATTTATCAGGATGAATAAACATCAGAAATATTAGGTAACAATCGCAATACGCAGATACTAGGTACATGTAGAAATCGCGATACACAGATACTGGGTAGCAATCGAGCTACACAGATATTAGATAGTAATCGCGATACATAGTTACTAGATATCAATGGCGATACATAGTTACTAGGTAGCAATCGCGATACATATTTACTAGATAGCAATCGCGTTACATAGTTACTAGGTATCAATCGCGATACACAGATGCTAGGTCTGTAGCAATCGAGATACACAGATATTAGATAGTAATCGCGATACATAGTTACTAGATATCAATGGAGATACATAGTTACTAGGTAGCAATCGCGATACATAGTTACTAGGTAGCAATCGCGATACATAGCTACAATATACTAGGTAGCAATCGCGATACATAGTTACTAGATAGCAATCGTGATACATAGTTACTAGGTAGCAATCGTGATACATAGTTACTAGGTAGCAATCGCGATACACAGATACTATGTCTGTAGCAATCGAGATACACAGATATTAGATAGTAATCGCGATACATAGTTACTAGATATCAATGGCGATACATAGTTACTAGGTAGCAATCGCGATACATAGTTAGTAGGTAGCAATCGCGATACATAGTTACTAGATATCAATGGCGATACATAGTTACTAGATATCAATGGCGATACATAGTTACTAGATATCAATGGCGATATATAGTTAGTAGGTAGCAATCGCGATACATAGCTACAATATACTAGGTAGGTAGCAATCGCGATACATAGTTACTAGATAGCAATCGCGATACATAGTTACTAGGTAGCAATCGCGATACATAGTTACTAGATAGCAATGGCGATACACAGATATAGATATCAATTGTCATACACAAATACCAGATAATCATTACCACACCAATATTAGGGCTAGGGTGGTGGTATTTTAATCTCACTTTCAACAATATTTCAGCCATATCGTGGCTATCAGGTTTATTGGTGGATGATATCAGTGTAACTGGGGAAAACTACCGACCTGATGCAAATCATTGACAAACTTTATTGCATAATGTTATATTGAGTACACTTCGCCACGTTAGTAGTGAGAGGCACTGATTGCACATGTAGTTGTAAATTCAACTACCATAAGACTACGACACGAAGGGTCCTCATCAATATTAAGTAACAATCAATAATTAATGATGGTATAGGATGGTACATATATGTGATGATAAACACTTAATTAATATGTTCCTATAATACTAAAGAATGTCTTCAGCTAGTCGGAATATAAAAATATTTTTGTACTCAATAATCCAGAATCCATTTGATATTTGATTTTTTGGTGTTTTAACGCCATTTCAGCAATATTTCAGCTATATCATGGCGACCCGCTTTAATGGTGGAAGATGCCGGAGTACCCGGAGAGAACCATCGACCATGGGCAAGTAACTGGTAAGCTTTATCACTTGCGTCTGCGAGTCGAGTGCACCCTTTTTGTAATTTATAAAGGCAGGAGCGAATCCACGCTGTATTGGTGATAGGCTTGTATGAGTTGTTATGTAATCCAACTACCTAATTCATTGAGTCACCTGGGCCCTTCCAGAATCCAAAAGACAACGTCCAATTCATCACTTACAGCTACACCTAATACCAAACAGGTATTTTTCATACTTATTCATCAACAACAAAACAGGAAAACGGCGGATGAATTTAAATTATTTTGAGGTACCCTATGAAGGTAATTTTAAACGCATTGTGTGCACTAATTAAAACCTAGATATTAAATTTAGTGCACACGGCGTACTAGATATTTAAGTTTATATAATGAGATATCTAAGTTTGGATAATTACATATCTAAGTTTTATATAATTAAATATCTATGTTTAGATGATTAAATATTTAAGCTTAGATAATTAGATATTTAAGTTTAGATAATTAGATATCTAAGTTTACATAATTAGATATCTAAGTTTAGATCATTAGATATATAAGTTTAGATAATGAGATATTTATGTGTAGATAATTAGATATATAAGTTTAGATAATTAGATATCAAAGTGTAGATAATTAGATACATAAGAGTAGGAAATTAGATATCTAAGTTTTATATAATTAAATATCTAAGTTTAGATAATTAGATATTTAAGTTTAGATAATTAGATATTTAAGTTTAGATAATTAGATATCTAAGTTTAGATAATTAGATATCTAAGTTTAGATAATGAGATATCCAAGTGTAGATAATTAGATATATAAGTGTAGATAATTAGATATCTAAGTTTTTTTTACACTAGTAATGATTAACCTCAGCATGTAATAGTACAATAGTTTCTCTGCTATATTTGAACTTTCATATTCAATGACCTATATTATCACATATTTTATTGAAATAACGCCGAATTTGCATGTGTAATAAAAGCATAATTTGCGGCGTGTTATTTGCCTCCGGGGCAATAACATTTTACGAGGGCAATAACATGTTATCTGACCTCTTGTGGGGTAGGGAAATAACATGTTATCTGACCTCTTGTGAGGTAGGGCAATAACATGCTATCTAACCTAGCAAAATATGTGATAAATAGATTAATACATGACCTTTTTCATATTGCCCTTGTCATCAGCCCTCGACTGATATCGTCCCTTGGGCTAAAGCCCTCGGGGCCGATGTCAAGGTCTCGCGCTGATAACAAGGGCAATATGAAAAATGTCATGTATTAATCTATAAGTATATGTACTTTAAAACTCACCTGCTCTCAAATGTACTTTTTTAATTTTTGCTGGAGATCACGTTATATGTTTATTTTTATGTAACTTTGATTTCTATTGAATATTATGGTGTTTATCAGGAATACTCATTCCATGTGTACCTTACACGGCTATTTTACTGTAAATGCTAAAAAATATGAGT
>MJUT01033602.1:36623-49327 GCA_002080005.1 Gigantidas platifrons
GCTTGGCTAAGTTGGGTGAAATTTAAAACAAAGAAGAACAATAAATAACAAAATCAAAAACTAATTAAAATGTAGACGCTTCAAAATACTAGTACTTACCATTAATTGTCTAAACTTTGGAGATGCAACTCTTGTCTGTACATACTGTGACTGTACTTCTCAAAGAAAATGGGTTGGTCCTGAAGTAGACAAAGTGTTCATCAGTGGCTTTTACATTGTTGAAACATTTTAAACTAATACTTTCATTGTAAATTTTGGTCCAGTTTCTGAAACTTATGCTAAGGTTATATATTTCAAGTGTAAAGCAGACCAGACTTCCTTTGATTGATAAAGAACTCTCAAATCTATACCAGAATGAGCAGCATAGATAAATTGAAGTGTAGACTGAAAAATAACATGCATACATTATACCAGATAGAACAGCCCAGTAATTTTTTTGCAGATTTTAAACTGCATTAATTTGCAGTATGGACATTTAAGATACAGATTAAAAGTAGAAGGTAAAAGCTGTATCTGGCTGTTTGGAAATCATGATCATTAGTTGTGACAATTTGTTAGATCATATAAGATTTGGATTGAATTCTCTGCAAATCTAAATGTGGTATACTAACATTTTCAAAATCTTTTTCTTCACACAACTCAGCTGTATAAATAAACTGACATTGCTTTTCACTTTCCTATTCGGTTTGTCTATTTCCTTCTAAATGTGGTGTAATTTTGGTTGACAGTTCTCTTTTTTATACCCCCTGCAAACAAAGTTTGGGGGGGTATATAGGAATCACCCTGTCCGTCCGTCCATGTACCTTGTCAGCGCAACTCCTCCCAAACGGCTAATTGGATTTTTATGAAACATTACACGCTTGTAGTACACTACCTACAGATGTGCATGAAGGAATATGGTTGCTGTCCAAAATTTAAAAGGGGAGATAATTCAACTTATACTTTCACGAAAAAGGGGGGGGGGCATGTACCTTGTAAGCGCAACTCTTCCTAAACGGCTTATTGGATTTATATGAAACTTTACACTACCTGCAAATGTCCATTAATGAATATGGTTGCTGTCCAAAATTTAAAAGGGAAGATAATTCAACTTATACTTTCACGAAAAGGGGGGGAGGGGATAGCATGTACCTTGTAAACGCAACTCCTACTAAACTGCAAGCGGGGGGTATCACTCAGTGAGGTCACTCACAGTTCTAGTTATTACTTGATGTCTTGTTTTGCTGTCCTTATCTTTTAAGCTGGTTTTTCAGTATATCAAAAGAATTGTCTGTATTGGGAGGGACCGGTTTTAATGGTGAGAAATGACTTTGTGAAAGAAGTATGTCAATGCAAGTAGGAGATCTTGCATTGAATGAACTTAATTACAATGTGAAGACTGTTGTAGCCAAATATTTATATTTAAACCAAATAAATTTACTGCTGCCTCAATTTCCGTGGCTGTAGCCCAACCATTTCTATTTATCATATGTTGCTAATACAACTCTACTGTCATATTATTAGTAGGGGAGTGAAAAATTTTGTCTTCCCAAATTTGCCAAATTTTGTGTATGATGTGTGTACAAATGATATTTCTGTACAAGAAACTATTTGTTGTATTTCAATTTATTAATAATTTATTTTGATATCCAACAAGTGTTGCCTGAGGTCAAGTGTGGACACAGAAATGTGCTGTCCAAAAGGCAAGTGTGGATGTCAATATTTCATATTATTTAACTTAAAAAAAAAAAAAAATCATGGACACAGGGGTCCTGGATTTTTTTTTTAATAAAAAAACTATTATGTTGCTGACATTAAGTTTCCGGAAATTGGGTTGTCGTATGTCCATATAATAACTTCAAATATACGTGATATCCATACTCGACGTAGCGATAATTTGTTGTTGACATTTTTCTATATTCAAATAATCCTGGATTATTATTTTTGTTTAAAGTCCGGTCCTGTGTTTTTATTTCAAACTCCTCTCATTTACAAAACCACTGATATTTGTTCAATTTTTAACGCTGATTTAAGCTTTAGTGGCAACAAATTTATATGTTTCTCTTTAAACTGTCGCAACATAACATTTATTTAACTGTAAAATTCACCCCCTTTTTTCTCTTTTTTCTTGTTTAAATCAATGATCAACAATATTCCAGAATCAAACAAATGAATAAATATAACATAGCATCTTTCCTTTACATTGTCAAGATTCTATATTTATAAACTATTGTCCAAGATAAAAATAGACTGCACATGCTACTCACAGTGATCGGCCGTGACCCAGATTAGCAGATCTCAAGAATCTTTTCTGTATAATGGTATATAACTAGATTTCTGATTGGTCAAAAATAATTATCAACATATGTCTAAATTGTATAACCTGGCTATCTATGTAGCCCACTTTTGCCGGGAATACTTTTTCATATATGTGTTGTGTACTTGTTTACTTTGTGCGATGCTCTGGTGTTTGTTGTCAATAAATTTAATAAAAACAATATTTTTGTTTGTTTTTTAATTAATCCCAGCAAAATAGCATGAATAATTATCAATAAATATTTTTTATAAAAAATACTTGTCTAAAGAATGTGACCGTTACCGTCGTCTGCTGGGGTGTTAGACTATTTCCAGGTGATCTATCATACAAAAAATCTATCCCACTTTTTTCAACCTATCATATAAATTGAAACAAACCAAGATCAGGATTTGAACCTGAATTAGTTCTAATAATAAAACCCTAAATGCTCGCTTACTCGCAAGGGTTTTAACGGGGTGCCATTACCAGTAATGGAGCAGTCGCAGAGATTTTTTGCGCTCGCTTACAGAGTTTCTGACACCTGCATTTATCAATAATAAGACTAAGTGATTAATGATGTTTTTTAAAACGAGAGGACTTTTCTCAGTCATCTGTCATCGAAGGGCGAAGCCCTGAGATGAGAGACGACTGAGAAACGTCCTCGAGTTTTACGAAACATCTTTAATTATTTTATCGCATTTTGTATTCATAATTAAATAATTTTTGTTGAGACACTGACATTTTTTTAAACACAATTACCGGTAATATATATCGTTAATCTCTTATTATCAAGGATTTGGTAATGTGACGTCAATAAGTGATAACGTCATATTTAAGTATTAGAAAACAGCAATCTCCCATACAGAGTTGTCGGTCCTTGCAGGCTCTCTATCTCTGTAAACGTCTCAAAAGTAGTCCCTCACGTGACCATGTAACGAACGACGCTACGAACGATCATGTGACAATTGTTTATCAACATGACAGAAGAACGATGATTCTAACGCCCCATAAGAACCGTGATATTGATTGTTTTGTTTGTTTTAGCACGGATGTAACATCTTTTAAATTATATGGAAGGAAGCTGATTAATGAAAACTTTAAAGATAAGTTGAATCCGCATCCTCATCACACATTTTGTACATGTACATTGGATTCTTTTGTTTTTCCAAGAGTACATTTTGGACAGATCTCCATGCATCCGAGTCATAGAACACAAATTTACTGAATTTTGTACGAGTATGCAAATTTTAAATCAATTTAAAGTAGATATCAAAATTTCAATAGAGCCGGCAAAATCACAGGCGTTCGGGTAGACTATGTGATTTTCGTTATTTCATTAAAACTATATATTTTTCCTTTTAGTGCCTCAATTATAACCTTCTCTACGCAGAATCAACTAATTTTGACGTATTTTACACATTTTGATACAACCCAATTTTTTGTTCTACAAATACTATAATATCAACAAGGCCGGCAACTCGCCGCCACTTTTTTGGTTACTGGACATCATGAAATTTCACCTACCTCGGTTCAATAGTAAATTTCTCCTTGGAAAGTCACTTTCTCGCTGTAACAGCCGCGGTCGTCGTTTTCTAATGTATTATTCCGTTTATTCAATACGTTAGAAGTCCATCGGATCACAAATTATTATTAAATAGTCACAATTTAGCACTGAACGTTGTGTTTTTAAATTTACTTCCCCGGAAGTTTCTTCATTGTTTTAGGGGAGGTAATACTTTTTTCAAACTTTTCCGGATGATCTCGGCTTTTATCGCTGATATATACGAAGAAATCAAGGGCATCACAAAGGATCAGAAAAGGCGCGAAATATAAACTGAGAGAAGGAATTTGCTCCAATAAAATGGAAAGTTTGGAGAAAAAAAGAAGAGATCAACAAATCAACAAAGAAAATAGATGTAGTTAATTAAAAGCTACATAACACAAATTATTCAAATCAGACAATGTCCGCTTGAATTTTTGCATACCCCCCCCCACACTTTCTTTTTCCCAAAGTGTATTCACTACCCAACAACAATTTACAAGAAGACATCAAAGAAATCATTTTTAATTTTAGACAAGAAACACATGAAATTACTTCAAATTTGATGTTTTGCTATTCATGTACATTTTATGTTAGGCCCATTTCCTGCTTCCCTGTCTACCATATTCACTGGTGACAATCAGATGGTGGTAACTGAAATTACCACCATCTCAACCGATGATGGCGGGTGTAAAAACAGGTAAAATCAATTTTCCTTATTTTCTTATTTTTTTAACAACAATAGAAGGAGAAAATCGCGCGACGATGGCGCAATGGTCAAGCGGCAGTCGCCGATGAAATATAAATGTTGCAAATTTCGAAACGTCATCTGTTTTCTATACGAACATTTTTATTATCTCATATTTAGACTGAATAGAAAGGCTAGCACTCAAATGAATAAATAACAAATTCACAAAAAACACTGGTCACCATTCAAACTTCTCAGGGAAACATCCTAAAAATAATAATATGTTACAGTCATATCAAAGATTTTATTTCCTTTTGAAAACCTGATTCATTAAAACAAAGGGAATGGGAAAAACTAGTACTACTAGGGACTACTGGGAGTATTTAATGACCTTGTTTGCCAATTTTAAGGCCTCACACGGTGAAACCCCCGAGCTACGGTAGGTCCCCTGGATTCCTTGACACTTCCTTGGCTCGAATCTAGTGGTGTAAGATTTCGTGATTTTAAGTCCAGTGCTCTAACTACTCGGCCGCCATGCTCCCTTCTGACGATGGGAAAAACTATACATAAGTCATGCATTTATACACAAACACTTTTAACAACGATAACAATAAAATCATTAACCATCTAGAAAATCTGTAAACAATTATGTGTTTAACATGAAATAAAAAGCAATAAATAAAATGTACGATGTGGTGTTCCCAAATTTTTAAAAACGTCTCATTTTCCGTTAATTGCATTTCCCTTTATAAAAAAGGGATTTGGTGCAGAATTAAGATTTATTTCTCTTCAATACAGGCGACCTAAGAGGTCGTTCACCCTCGAATGTAGCTATTTTCAAAATTTATTTAAAACACCATTTTATCCAAGAATGAAATTCTAAGTATATTAAAGATTCACTTACCACAATATAGATATCACTTTCTGCTTCAGCCATGTCGTCTTTGAACTGAATTGAATTTTTGGTATTTAATGCCACTTTCAGCACTTCAACTATATCATGGCGACAATTTTTAGTGGTGGAGGAAGCCGGAGTAGCCGGAGAGATCCACCGACCCTGGGCAGGCAACTGGTAAACTATCACTTGCGGCTGCGAGTTGAGTGCACCTTTTTTTGTAATTTACAAAGCTGGGCGTAAACCCACGCCGTATTGGTGATAGGCTTGTATGAGCTGTTAGAGTCTAATGATCTAACTCACTGAGCCACCCGGGCCCCTCGTCTTAAAAAAATAAGTATTGATTAGACATTTACAAATGCATGTATTTGTCCTCGAATGATAGAATTTAATTTTATTCACTATATTATATTTTTTTAAACTTCCGTGATAAAACAGACCAAATAAGGTACTAAAAGTTAAAACTGGATTTCTAGAGTTATGCATGATCTAGATACGATAAGGTAACCCTCATTCCACTTGTGCTCCATTTAGGGTTACGAATCGATCTCATTCAACGTATGGGAGCAAATTAAAATTTTCGTTCCGTGAATATTTCAACTTTCTTTTTGCATATCTGGTCATATCTTATTATTCCCAACAATTTTTAAGTAATGGTGATACGAAATAAGTGTTACAATCCCTGTTTCTATCTTCAAGACCGGTTTCGTATTTGAAAATTGTTACTTGTCCGCCATAACACCTTACGTAGACTCTCGCGATGGGCGGAGCCTATCCATATATGCCAAATATGGAAACTGTTACTACGAAAAAGTCGGTTTTACTATAAAATTGATCCAAATAAGGATATCTCAAAAACGAGGCAAGTGCGCGTGAACTAGCAACTTGTAAACAAAATGTCGGACAGAAAGAAGATTTCATGCATTCAAATTTTCAGATGGATATAAGTCTACCATGGATTGCTGCAGCGATTATTTAGCACCTCAAGGTTTACCTAAATATATTTATCTTTCACCCCCGTTAATTTTTCCAACCACTTACAACGGAATTATGACAAAAAACCGCCCGGTGTGAATCACTCCGGGTGCTGCTCCCATACATTGAATGGGGTCGATTCGTAACCCTAAATGGAGCACAAGCGGAATGAGGGTTACGTTATCGTATCTATGCATGATCATGCATGACTATCTGAAATATTTTCTCACCTGGCAGTTATGCCGTGATAAAACTTCAAATAAAAAGTAAAAAATACTCTTACTATACCTTGTTTTAAGGTTTATCTGAGTGTGATACGTAGAAATATGAATACGAAGTTACCACCATCCAGGAATTAAGTTACCATAATCAGCCTAAAAATATTTAAGGAGTTACTACCATCCTTGTCAAATTTTCGAAAGCGAAATTCTAAGTAACCAAACAGCATATCTTGAAGAGATTACAAAGGGTCGTTAAAATGTTCTTATCTAAGGGACAACTGAGTAACTTTTCATGCACATATGTTTGAACAAAGAAAATAAGGAAAATTGATTTTACCTGTTTTTACACCAGCCATCATCGGTTGAGATGGTGGTAATTTCAGTTACCACCATCTGATTGTCACCAGTGAATATGGTAGATAGGGAAGCAGGAAATGGGCCTAACATAAAATGTACATGAATTGCAAAACATCAAATTTGAAGTAATTTCATGTGTTTCTTGTCTAAAATTAAAAAAGAATTCTTTGATGTCTTCTTGTAAATTGTTGTTGGGTAGTGAATACACTTTGGGAAAAAGAAAGTGTGGGGGGGGNATTTTCTTTGTTGATTTGTTGATCTCTTCTTTTTTTCTCCAAACTTTCCATTTTATTGGAGCAAATTCCTTCTCTCAGTTTATATTTCGCGCCTTTTCTGATCCTTTGTGATGCCCTTGATTTCTTCGTATATATCAGCGATAAAAGCCGAGATCATCCGGAAAAGTTTGAAAAAAGTATTACCTCCCCTAAAACAATGAAGAAACTTCCGGGGAAGTAAATTTAAAAACACAACGTTCAGTGCTAAATTGTGACTATTTAATAATAATTTGTGATCCGATGGACTTCTAACGTATTGAATAAACGGAATAATACATTGGATAGCTCGTAATATTCAACTTGCTGTTCCATTTAGTAAAAGACCATATTGTGCAAGAAAGTGTAAACAAACTCACTTAACTGGTTTTCAACTTTTATTGTTAATACTCCTCATGGCAGGTGATATAAACCCAAACCCTGGGCCAATTAATAATTATAAATACCCATGCAACATATGCGAAAAAGCTGTAGCTCGTAACCATAGAGCACTATGTTGTGATGTGTGTGATCAATGGGTTCACATTAAATGTTGTAACATAGACCCAAAGGAGTATGCTCGTCTTCAAAACTCATCATGTACATGGTTTTGTGCCAAGTGTGGCCTTCCCAATTTTTCAGACTCTTTTTTTGAACAAGCTTCACCTATTGAAACAGAAAATTCGTTCCAGTCTTTATCAGATACTTCATCTGAAATTCAAGAAGAAATCGATACTGAAGACAATACAAAAAGAAAAAACCACAACATCAAAAGAAATATGAAATTTCTTATAATTAATTGCTGTAGTATACTAAGTCAGAAGAAGTCGTTTGAATTTAAAACTATTGTGGACACTGAGAAACCAGATGTAATAATAGGCTGTGAGTCCCACATAGATGGTAGCATAAGCTCAAGCGAAGTCTTTCCAGAAAACTATGACGTACTACGAAATGACAGATTCAGACACGGAGGAGGTGTCTTCATATTATCCAACAGAGAAACTGTGTTAATGACACCCGAGACACACCTAAACACCAAATGCGAAATCCAATGGGGAAGCATCCAGAGTAAAGGTCAACCACCAATTTATGTTAGTAGCTTCTACCGATTACCAAAAGGAGAAGAAGATTGGCTCGAAGAATTTAACACCTCATTAGAGAAAATCAAACAGTCATCCAACCTTCCACTTATTATTATGGGTGGCGACTTAAACCTACCAAGCATCAATTGGAACACATCACCAATTCCGCAGTATGGCAAAACATTAATGAAGGACTATTAAACATCCTAAATGATCATAGCTTATCTCAACATGTAAAAGAACCAACTAGAGGTAATAACATACTTGATGTATTCCTGACAACATACCCAGGTATAGTCAACAGTGTAAAAGTCATACCAGGAATGAGTGACCATCAAGCTGTCGTAGTAGAGACAAACTTAAATATTACACCTAACAAGAAGAAACCACGTGTAGTGTACTGCTTTAAGAAAGGAGATATGAATGCTGTAAAATCTGACTTGAACACTATCAGTGAGAACATAGTAAAATCTGGAACATCAGTTGAAGAAAAGTGGAGCTCACTAAAAGAACAAATTATAGAAACAGCCAATAAACACATTCCCAGAAAGACCTTGAAGGAGAAATATAACACCCCGTGGCTCACAAGAAGTATTAAAAAGATGATGAAAAAACGTTCTAAATTATACAACAAAGCAAGGAAGACACGATTAGATCAAGACTGGGCTAAATATAGAAAAGTAAGGAATAACATCAGGAGGGCACTAGATGATGCACATGAGAAATACATAAATGACATTCTTAATGTTGATGTATTAAAAGAGAAACCCAAGAGATTCTGGAGTTATATCAAGAGTAAAAAGAAAGATAAAGTTGGTATATCAGCCCTACGTTCCACCAAGGGGCCTTGTAACAGAGGGGAAAGGAAAAGCAGAGCTTCTAAGTGAACAATACAAGAGCGTTTTCACTGATGAGAATACTGATGAATTTCCAACCCTTCCTACAAAAACTACATGTGATATGCCAGAAATATCAGTATCAACAAAAGGAGTAGCCAAACTTTTAAGCAACACAAACCCCAACAAAGCATGTGGCCCTGATAAAATACCACTAAAGATACTTAAAGACTTCAGACAGCATCGCACCAGCCTTGTGCTCCATATTTCAGCAGTCGCTTAATACTGGAGAACTACCAGAAGACTGGCTTACTGCAAACATCTCTGGTATCTTCAAGAAAGGGGACAAGACAAAACCAGCAAATTACAGACCGGTTTCTCTCACCACTGTAGCCTGTAAACTGCTTGAACATATTATGTTCCATCAAATTATGGAACACTTAGAGACCAACAATATACTAGTAAATTTCAAACATGGATTCCGAAAAGGGCACTCTTGTGAGAGTCAGCTCATCAACACCATCGAGAGCTTGGCAAGATCATTAGACCAAAATGCTGAAGTTGATATGGCCATCTTAGATTTCAGGAAGGCATTCGACACGGTGCCCCACCAAAGGCTATCGATGAAACTAAAATTTTACGGGATAAATGGAAATACCTTGAACTGGATAGAAAAATGGTTAACATCACGGACACAGACGGTCATTGTAGATGGGGAGGAATCCACTCCAGTCCCAGTAACATCAGGGGTACCACAAGTAACGGTCTTAGGACCACTCATGTTCCTTATCTACATCAACGACATTGGTAACAACCTATCAGAAGGAACACACATCAAACTGTTCGCTGATGACTGCCTAGTGTTCAGAGAAACTATAACTGCTCAGGACAATACCATCTTACAGAAAGACCTTGATAGAATGACGAAGTGGACGAATAACTGGCAGATGAAATTTAACACTGACAAATGTCACATACTGAAGATCACCAATAGAAGACACCCTAAAGCCTTCAACTACACCATGTTTGGCAGTACCCTCACAAATGTAGAACATCATCCATACTTAGGTATCGAGATTAGCCAGAATCTGCGATGGAAAGAACATATCCAGATGGCAACAAACAAGGCTAACAGAACACTTGGGTTTGTGAGGAGGAACTTGGGTAAATGCTCAGAAGATACCAAGAAATCAGCTTATACCACCCTGATACGACCACAAATAGAGTATGCCTCATCAGTATGGGATCAGACAGAAATAGACGAACTGGAAAAAGTACAACGACGAGCAATCAGATTTATTAAGAACAACCATGATAGAACTGCTAGTGTAACATCAATGCAGAACGAGCTGAAACTACCAACCTTACAACAGAGGAGGCAACTGAGTAGACTAGCCATCTTCTACAAGGCTGTAAGCAACCAAGTCGCAGTTGACCTCCCTGATTACCTGCTAACATCAGTAAGAGAAACACGGAGCTACCATCAGAAACGATTCACAAGGCTGTCTACTAGAACGAACACCTACAAGTACAGCTACATCCCACGGACTACATCAGAGTGGAACGACTTGCCACCGGACATCAAAGACCAGTCCACAGTGGAGTCCTTCAAGACAGCCTTGGAGGACTACTTGATGTAAATACCAGATGTCCATGTTGTAAATAGTTTTATTGATTTTAATCTGTTTTGGAGGGCTTCCATGAGTGCCTGAGTTGCGTTTTTATTCCTGGATTTTATGCAAACATGCGACTTTCCAGTATCCACGTAGATGTAGATGTAGATGTAGAAAACGACGACCGCGGCTGTTACAGCGAGAAAGTGACTTTCCAAGGAGAAATTTACTATTGAACCGAGGTAGGTGAAATTTCATGGACTACATGACATTTCATCCCATAACCAAATCGGACCATAACCAAATCGGACCATAGCCAAAACGGACCACACCAAATCGGACCATAACCAAAACGGACTACCAGGAAAAAATATGTATTGCAAGAATCTTTATTTATTTTTTGTGTGTGTGTATTGTTTTTTTGTTGTTTTTTTTAGACTAGTCTTAAATGTGATAATTACCTATTAGATTTAGGAATAAATCCAATTAGTACAGGTAATGAAGCCAAATAATTATTGGTGTCTTAATTGGTTTATGACACCTGAATCACTTTCCATCAGTTTAAATGCTTTGATTATCAGGTGATTGTATAATAATACATTAAATTTTGCAATTGGATTAATGATCAGGCTGAGTAAAAAAAAATGAGACAGTCTACAGAAATTTCATTAATCAATAACAATATACAGTCCACATAGCACAGTTATATAAATAGCACATCATTCAAAACATAAAGCACATGACATTAAATACAGTTAGAAGAAGTAGATAGACACTGCAATATATAATAGTCCTAGTGTGTAGCAATTAATTGAAACATTTGACTAAAAATGTGCTTGTAATATTGTTTTTTTTTTCAAACTTATGTGCAAACCAATAAAGCACACTAAACAAATAATTAAATACATTGTACATATAAAATCATATAAATATACATAAAATATCATATTTGTAGACATTGTATACAATTACACAGAGTAGACACTGTGATATATAATATGACGTCCTAATCAGTCTCTGCTCGGTCCGTAGATACCACCGCATTCTCTAAGGAGCTGAGAAGCTGTTATTTCATCGTTGAAGTACCTAGCCCATGTTTGGTGCAGACGACCCTCCAACTCTCTGTTTTTTGTTCGCTGTACACGAAGGACTTGTTCCTCGGTCACCATACGAATAGCTAGGTCTACAAACTTAGCCTCGCGATGCGCTTTTTGAAATTATTACTATACCCCCTACTGTGAAACAATCTATTTTGAGATGCCATTCAATGAAAATAACAACCTGACCATATTGTTACATAATAAGAATAAAAATTAGATAAGAAATTGAAATTTATAGAAGATATTTATACACATTTATAAGAAAAAAATATATAAATTTATTTTATAAGTACAAATAAATTGGAAGATCGAAAACGCAAAATAGTTGCATTTTGTATATATGTTTATAAGTCTTAAAGTGAAGTAATAATGATAAAAAGTGTGCCTAACTGATCAGAAAGAACTTAAAGGGGCATTCTCTGCCAAATCGTAAATTTGTGTTACCCATAAAAACTATCAGATATGATTGATGCCTTAATAAAACGTGTTTCTGTAACTTATAAATGTTATGAAATGTACGCGCATCGGGGAAAAGGCCTGTAACTGCTCGTGTTTTGAGATCGATCAAGAAATGGACGTCATCTTATTAACTATAATCAACATTGTTTACGGACTTTGTCGAATAGTCATTAAATCAGTACAACAATGCACTTATTTCTTATATTTTGTGAATTTTAGTCTGTTAATTACATGTATGAACAACGAACCATGCAAGTTGGCAGTTAATAAGCGACAAAATACAAATAAGTAATCGATGGTAATTTTCGTTCTCAAAAGACGAAAAGTGGTTCGATTAGCTGTTTAATGTGAAATATTTACCCCTATTTCATCATTTTAAAGCTATTTACCAATTTCCAAAACATATTTTTTT
>MJUT01033602.1:56178-74735 GCA_002080005.1 Gigantidas platifrons
GTAATGGTCATATAATAAATTCACAAAATAGTGTTAAATATTTAGGCATTGACATTGATCAAAACCTGTCTGGCGAAAAAACAGCTAACTCTATTATTAAAAAGGTTAATTCCCGGTTGAGGTTTATGTATAGAAAGGCAAATTGTCTATCTGCCGAAACGCGGAAAACTTTAAGTATGGCACTTATTCAATGTCATTTTGATTATTCTTGTTCCTCCTGGTACGCTGGTATAACTCGTGCTTTAAAAAACAAACTGCAAGTGGCACAAAACAAAACAGTTAGATTCATCAAAAGCATGGGCCCAAGAACTAATATAAAGCAAGCTGAATTATCTAGTCTAGGATTTTTAAATATTGAAAACAGAGTAAAACAGCTTCGATTGAACCATGCTCATAAAATCTATTATGATACATGTCCTTCTTATTTGAAAAATAATTTCATCAAAATTAATGAACATCATGCCCATAATACTAGATCAAGTCAGATTAATTATGTTACACCAAAAATTAAAGACATCGAATCAACAACATTTTTCTACAATGGAATCCATGATTGGAATTATCTAGCCGATTCGATCAAATCCATCAATGATTTGCACAGATTTAAAAAAGAAGTGAAGTGCCACCTGATACATACCAGAGAAGAACGGGAAAGACGCGTCATATCATAATAATGACAATTATATATACATATATATTTTCATAGATAATGTACTTATTTTAAAATTAAGTAATCCCTCTACCCGCTCATGTTGATCTTTTAATGGCCACTTGAACTTTAAGCTGATACTTATAAAGGACCCCATTGGAAATAAGCTGAATGGCTTTCATGGGCTATCCCTGGTGAGAAAGTTCTCAGCAGCTACAATTGGTGGATTGAAGTTTCAGTTAAAGATGACAGTTTTATGTTTTATTTTCAACTTAACGAGAAATTTTTAAACACTTGTGTATGATGTTTAAATTTTTAAACCTAAATATATTTTACCTTTACCTTTACCTTTGAGTAAAGAATTGCAAATGTTATATTACAAAGGTGGTCTGAAAGAACTATACAGAAAATTATTAATATTAATAAAAAGCTGTTATTATTTATTTTTATATTCAACAAAACAAAAATCACTTTAAAAATATCAAAAGATATGTTTGTAACATATAACAAAGATAAAGAGCTACATATTCTTATCGATTTGCAAGGTATTGTAAGTAAAAACAAAACCCAGTAACAGAAATTCAAAATTTGAGAATTGTAATAAGGGAGATAATTATAGCCATAATACACAAACGATCTAAGGTGTCAGAAATAACCTTGTTGATTGATCCCCGTTAATCATTATATATTGTCAATTGTGACTAATTGTTGTATAATCAACACCTACCCTAATCGACTCCTAATTAATCTACCTTATTTACCTGTCAGTGTTACCTGTGTTGATTTACAAAATTATGCGTGGACATTGTGGGTAAGTTATGGACATGGTATTAATATACATACAAACTGCCGGACAGCAAAACAAGTTATTTGGAAATATTCAGTGTCAAAATTCGTATTAACGTTCGAGCAACTGGGCCCATGAAAATAATTTGTGTATAAACCGACTTTTAAAAAAAAAAAAAAAAAACGGGGAGAAAGATTCCACGTTCCGTAATTTTTGCAAGTAAAATACTTACCAAAAGAATGGTGTCAACTGTGCTCATCATCTGGTCTCCCATGACAGCTATACAGTAAAATACGTAATATATCGATTAAATATTACACAGATGATAATAATGTAAACAACAAGCTTCTCCAGGTTTAAAAAAACATTTATTTGCAATACAGAAATCTATTTGATTATATTAATTTTTAGCTCACCTGACCCAAAGGGTCATGTGAGCTTTTGTCATCACTCTGCGTTCGTCGGCGTCGTCGTCCGCGTCTGTAAACTTTTCATACTTTCTTCTTCTTCTTTGAAACCACTGAACTGATTTGGACCAAATTTGGCAGAAATGTTCATTGGGAGGTCCTCTACTAAATTTGTTATTGTGGTGCAGATTGGAAATCTAACATGGCCGCCAGGGCCAATAATGTGTTCTGATTGGTTGAAACTTTGAAAATCTTCTTGTTAGAAACCACTAAGCCAATTGAATTGTGACTTTACATGAATGATCATTGGGTGATCCAGTACTAAACTTGTGAATCGTTTGCTGATCGGAAATTGAAGATGGCCACCATGACTCGACTTAGTTTAAACATAGGATTTATGGAAAAAATGTTTAAAAGTCTTCTCCTCTGAAACCAGCAAGTCAATTTAGAGCAAACATGGCATGAATGGTCCTTAGGTGGTCAACTTTAAAAATTATGTCCTGTGAGCCCAACCTCCATCCAAGATTGCCGCAGTCAGCGGACATAGTTTTAACAAAGGACCCTATGGGAAAATTGTTTAAAAGTCTTCCCTCTGAAACCAGTCAGCCAATTTAAAGCAAATATGGCATGGATGGTCCATGGGTAGTATACTTTTAAAATTGTGTCCGGTGACTACTACTTCCATCCAAGATGGCTGCCATGAGGAGACATATGTTTAACATAGAACCCTATGGGATTTGAATAGTAACTTCGATGTATTCGGCATGCAGACATTCTTAAGAGGACTTAGTTTATGTCAGGTGAGCGATACAGGCTCATGTGAGCCTCTAGTTATATTCTTTTACGATTTATCTTCAGGCAAAGACTCAAAATACTTAAATATCGTATTTTCTTCGACCAAAAGGGCTACTTGTTCAAATAATTGGATTATAACACCGACATAAAAACCACGCAGCAATAATATTGTCTTTCAGTTACGGGCAGCAGGGGCGGATCCAGGATATTCAGTTAGGGGGGGGCGAAAATTGTTGGGGTATTTCGTGTGAAAAATCACGATTTTAAGCAAAAAAAATCATATTTTTTCCAATTTTAGGGGGCGGGGGGGGGGGCGCCAGGTGCGCCCCCTGGAATCCGCCCCTGGGCAGCATAGTTTTCAGTTACGGGCAGCCGTGTTTTTTTAAACATGAGTTACCCGCATCATAAGAGATTTGAGAAATGCGAATTAAGAAAAAGCCAATAGGTTTAAGACATGTCCATGGTCATTATAAATTATTGGATATAACTCTTATTGATGGGAAATAATTGATAATGCAATTCAGACTATCTCCTATCAGCAAATCAATGAATTAGATTTTACCAGAATCATCGTCCGCCATGTTGGTATCGTACAGTTTGATAACTTTGATGACTTGTCAGCGATTCTTACCAGGGTCACTGGCGGTTGGCCGATGCCCGTAACTGCACAAGTTGTCATCTCAAAACCAATTCTGGACACACGGACAGTAGGACGACACCCATTTCAAGAGTTCCCTTCGACGAAGCGTCAAAGGTTGGGGTACGACAAATTTCATTGCAATCAATAGTAAAGGAGAATTCGAGCTCACAAAGAATAGTAGAAAACGGACAGACCGACAAAGTGAACTATAGTACAACCTTGATGCATGGCTCTGGTATTTATAAACTATTTCCAATGACTTTTAGATATTTGGACTCGTCAGGCTCAGGTATGCTTGCACTCAGTGTCATACAAGAAACAAACAAGAACAAAAGAATGTATTCCAACTACAATAAAATAGAGTTACCTGATAAAAGAAATAAGGGTTTTACATTCTTTAGGCAAAATATTAAAACAAGTCGTCTAATGTTTTCTAATTCTAGAATTTATAACAACAAATATTATTATACCATTATTTTTTTTTATAAATCGGTGAAATTTACCGCACAGCCGCTGCTTCCGATTCTCCCCCCCCCCCATTTTTTAATCTGGATCCGCCGTGACACCAGACACTCACTGTACGGTTGCCTATTGAGTCAATATTTGCACTGAAAGGGGTCTATTTGATAACAAATGTTCTCACCTGCATTTTAACATTTTTGTGAATTGGCGAAATTGACGATACTACTGAATAAATTACCAAAGAGCTTCTTTCATCCACCCTTCTCCCCCGATTTTTTTCTATATCTGGACCCGTTGTGCCTTCATCTACTTATTTTTTCTATGATACATGGAACCCACACTTTGTATGTATGAAGGTTGTTAATTGAGGCAGAGCAAATATTTCGCATGAACTATTTATTACAGGGTCTGGTGAAATGGGAAATGAATTGATTGTTATTTGACTTTCACATTATTTATTTTTTTTATTTTATTTTTTAATTGTTTATTTGGGGTAATTTTTTTTCATGTCAGTATCAATGATCATCTAACTCACCATTAATATAAAGCGATACACTGTTATATAAGCAATTCCCATTTCCTGTCGTTTTAACAGTCCTTGCATTGAAAATATCATCTGGTTTTAATGCTACCGGAACTAAACCGAACACGTATCCGTAACGTTCCAATGCAAAGAAATAAAGTGTGCAACATTGTATGTTACTACTATTATTATTGTTTGGAAGTGTTTTCCCTTACTTCTAAATAATAAGCCAAAAAATAAATAAACCCGGAACATTCCCCCCCCCCCCCTTGGATCCGCCAAAGGGTTATATGATATAAACTGGTTAAGGACGGTTTACACTAAACATAAACGTGTCACGGTTTATTAATAGTAAACCGTCCCTAATCAGTTTATATCGAATAAACTGTTCAAATATTAAGCGTAAACCGTCCCTAACCAGTTCATATCGTATAACCTGTTCAAATATTGAGAATAATGCTTAAATAAACTTAGCGAATAAAAAAAAACAGTTTCCATCACCTGGAACACTAACTTAAAAATGGATTATTGTCTACATATATTAATTGAGACGGCAGATTTTTGTCCCCCGACGCTTCGTCGAAGGGGACTATAGAAATGGGTATCGTCCGTCCGTCCGTCTGTCCGTATGTCCGTTCGTGTGCTTTTTGGTTTCCAGATGATAACTTGTGAATGAAAAGTCAGATTGAAGCTAGGTTTGGTATGTAAGTGTATCTTATGAATATCTAGGACAAGTTCGATAATGACAATTTTTCGAATATTTTTACTAGAGTTGTGTCCCTTTTTATACCTCAAAATTGCTAAATATTTGGTTTCCAGATGATAACTTGGGAACAAATAGTCAGATTGAAACTAGGTTTGGTATGTAAGTGTATCTCATGAATATCTAGGTCAAGTGCGATAGCGATCATTTTTCGACAAATCTTACCAGAGTTATCCCATTTTTTTACTTCAAAATGGTCCTTGGATGGTCCCCTTTCAGAATTATGAGTGATACAGGCTCACCTGACCCTCTAGTTTACAGTAGTTTCAAAATTTAATCTTACAATATAACCTTGGCGTCGGGGGACCAGTGGCCAACGGCCTTTTATTTATATCAGCTAATAACATGTTTATCGTTAGTTGTGTCAGTATCCAAAACTACTGAAAGGATTATTTGGTATTTTGATTGTTTTATTAACTGAATTAAAATCACCTGGGATATGGTCAATGAAAGCCATTGAATTTTTTGACAAGTTATGAAAAACACCATCTTCAATCACACAATCCTGTTGATCACCCTGTTCAATTTGAGGATTGGGGATAATTGATTTTTCATTATTTTTATTATGAAGAGCACCACTTTCCTCCACAGTGCATGCATAGGAATGGTCCCCAACATGCTTATTTTGATGTTTATCCCCAAATCTAACCACATCTGCATAGCTATGATCACCCTTGGAGTGATCAATTACAGGAATTTTAGTTACAGATGTATTTTTTTCCATATGAATGATACAGAGTACAGTTTTCCTCAACACTTTGTGTACTTGTAGTTGTAGAATGTTATCTGCCAAAAGTATTGGGAAATGTAAAAAAAAAAAAAAAAATCAACCAAAACCATATTTTTTTTCCAAAAAATTATTGTGAAGTCATTTCTGGATAGATTTTTACAATTTTTACACCACAACGTTCGGAATTGTCTATATTTTGATTGGTTATTATGTTGTTATGAGTGATTTTTATTTGTACATAATTTAAACACAACAATTAAAATTTGACTTTGATTTTCCTATGTATTTCAACAAAAAATAAATCCTAAAAATTGACAATCATGGAAAAATTATGTATCGGATACAAATAAAAACCGCTCATGTAAACATAATGAGCAAATAAACAAACAAAATATAATGGATAATTCTGAATTTTTTGGTGTAAAATTTGTTAAAATCTATCCAGAAATGACTTCAGAATCATTTTTTGAAAAAATATGGTTTAGGTTGATTATATAGGGATTTTTTTTATGTTTTCCAATACTTTAAACTTTTGTCAGATGACTGTACATTGACATGGTTAGGGTTATCAAATTTAACCACATCCGCATAGGAAAGACCATTTGTTGTAAATTGGGGGGTCAACGGAACTTTTGAAAGTGTTTTTCTTTGAGACATTTTGGACAATTGTGTATTTAATCAAATCCTGATGCGATTAAGCGAATCTTGAGTTAGCTTTAGGAATAATCCAGAGCAGATGAACGTGTTGCGCATTCGTGTTATTCTTAGCGACTCGTTACTTTCCGTGTAGGATTCGATAATTATCGGTTTCAGTTTACACACAAAATACTTTAAATATTCATTTCAAACAAATAATTTCTATATTTTTGTCAAAGAAGAAGAACGTGGAATTAAATTTAATGTTTATTTCACAAGCAAACAATATAGGTAACAGCGAAATACCGGTCTTGCGATAAGCGAGACCGGTATTTCGCTCTTCGATACCTTTCGTACACCGTATCTTTAATAAGTTCTCGAGAGGTCTCGAAAAGTGGTGACCCGGATGTGTTGATGAACAAATACAGTCATGGTGTATGGATTGGGGCCCCAAATAGGGAATGGTTTCAAGTTAAAGTAAATGGTATTCGTCATTATTCATTTATTGATTGAATTTTACCATGTTTCAGTCATAAATAGCTCACTTTGCGAGCTTATAGTTATCTCTCTTGTTAATAGCTAAGACATAAAATAGATAATTATCTCCCTTGTTTATAGTTAAGACTTAAAATATATAATTATCTCCCTTGTTTATTAAAAAAAAACTTACACTTAGGGAAATACCATTTTCTCCGTTTCTTATTATTGTCAAAAATGCCTACCATTGCAGGACATATTTATCATTTGTTCCTTTTGGAGGATAGGAAAGACATATTGAGAAACTACAATTCCGACTGCTTTTATCTTCTAGGTATTAGTGCAAATATTGCACTACAAGAAATCCCTGCGGATGATGTTTTGCAGGACTTATCAAAAGTAGTCTGCCCCTGTGCTATGCACCTTGGAATTGAACTAGGATTAAGTATGGTAGCAATTGTGGGGATTCTTTACAAGTATCCAAAGAATTTAGCCAAACCGATCTTTGGTGTTATGAAAAAGTGGAAAGAATCAAGTAAAGTCAGAACGACGATACTCATGCTGATGAAGGCATTTCAGTCGGCTGATGGAAGAGGATTATTTTTTTTAAAGGAGAAATATAGGTAATATTCTGTTAAATGAAAGACAACATTTATACAACATTCTGCAGCTTGTACAAGGAAAATTTTCTTTTTTTTTAGCTCACCTGGCCAAAGGCCATGTGAGCTTTTTGCCATCAGGTTTCGTCCGTCGTCGTCGTCGTCGTCGTCCGTCGTAAACTTTTCACATTTTAATCTTCTTCTCAGAAACCACTGGGCCAGTTTAGACCAAACTATGGTGAAATGGTCCTTGGATGTCCCCTATCCAAAATTGTGTCCGACAGTTCCGCCCTCCATTCAAGATGGCTGCTGTTACTAAAAATAGAAATTTCTTCAATTGTCCATTGCTGCTTTAGTATAAGTCAAAATGAGTTAAAATCTTAACTCCAGCTACATGGCAAGGAGTAGTTTAACATATATTCCTGGTTTTTCTGTGAAATTTTTCTTTCAGCCGATTTATACCGATTATGCAAATTAGGCATATTTTGATAAAAGATCACATTTAAACTTATTCTCTGAAACCGCTGAACCAAATTAAACCAAACCTAACAGGGATGGTCCCTGGGTGAGTCCCTTTAAAAATTGTGTCTGACAGCCCCGCCCTCCATTCAAGATGGCTGATGTTGCTAACAATAGAAATTTCTTCATTTGTCCATTCTTGCTTTAGTATAAGTCAAAATGATCTCAAATTTTAACTGCAGCTACATGGCAAGGAGTAGTTTAACATATATTCCGTTTTTAGCTCACCTGGCCTTTAGACCATGTGAGCTATTGCCATCACTTTTCGTCCGTCCGTCTGTCAACATTTCACATTTTAATTTTCTCCTCAGAAACCAATGGGCCAATTGCAACCAAACTTTGGTGGAATGGTCCTTAGATGGTTCCCTTCCAAAAGTGTGTCCCGTGATCCCGTCTTCCAACCAAGATGGCCACCAAGCTTAAAATAGAAAAAAGGGGGGATGAAATAAAAAAAAAATCTTCTCCTTTGAAACTACTGAGCCAATCTCAACCAAACTTTGCTGAAATGATCCCTTCCAAAATTGTGTCCGGCATTTCAGACCTCCGACCAAGATGGCCGCCACAACCGAACTTAATTTAACATAGGACCGTATGGGATATTCCCATCACAATCTTCTTGTCTGAAACCATTTGCTCAATAAGAACTAAATTTTTATGAAATAGTCATTGGATGGTTCTCTTCCAAAATTTCTCCGGTGGTTCGGCCCTTCGACCAAGATGGACCCCACAGCCGAACTTAGCTTAACATAGGACCCTTTCGGAAATTCACATAAAAATCTTCTCCTCAGAAACCACTGGGCCAATTGCAATCAAACGTTGGTGGAATGGTCCTTGGATGGCCCCTTTCCAAAATTGTGTCCGGTGATTCCGACTTCCGACCAAGATGGCCACCAAGCTAAAAATAGGAAACAGGGGGTATGAAATTGAAAAAAAAATCTTCTCCTCTGAAACTACTGAGCCAATCTCAACCAAACTTTGCTGAAATGATCCTTGGGTGGTCCCCTTCTACAATTCTGTCCGGCATTTCAGACCTCCAACCAAGATGGCCGTCACTGTGCCGAACTTAATTTAACATAGGACCCTATGGGAAATTCCCATACAAATATTCTTGTCTGAAACCATTAGCTCAATTGGAACCAAACTTTGATAAAATAGTCATTGGATGGTTCTCTTCCAAAAAGATGTATGGTGGTCCCGCCCTCTGACCAAGATGGCTGCATAGTTGAACTTAGTTTAACATAGGACCCTATGGGAAATTCACATCAAAACTATCTTGTCTGGAACCAGTAGCTCAATTAGAACCAAACTTTGATGGAATAGTCATTGGATGGTCCTTTTTCAAAATTGTGTCCGGCAGTCACGCTCTCCCACCAAAATGGCCACCACAGTGCAGTTGCGTTGATATTGAAAGCAGCTTTGATCCAGGTGAGCGATTACAGGCTCCTGGGAGCCTCTGGTTTTCGCTATGCTTTCAGATATTGACTTGATATTTGGTATGTGGGTGTATAATGATAAGTTACAGATCAAGTTTACTTTTCGTTCCAGTCCCAGGGTTCCCACGGGAAAACGGGAAATACCCTGGAATTTCGTTATACACGTTCCCAGTCGGGAAATGTTCTTGAAAATTAAAAAAATTGTCAAAATCCGGGATTACCCTGGGAATCTTTATTGAAAGCGTAATTTTTTAACCACTGGAAGTTTTGATGCAATTTGTCAATTTCGAGTTACTTCCCTTGGTCTGATAGTCAATTCGTCCCTTGCTTTATTCGTCCCAATAATAATAAAAGCGTCTACAATAGGCCAAGAAAGGGACGAAAGGCATAGGGACGAATTGATAACTTGAATCTGAATCTGCAATGTGTTTGTAGAAGTAGTGCAGGTCAATGTTACATGAATTAGTTCCGATGATGGCGATCAATATTCAATCACATGTGAAGAAGTCCATGATAATAACAAAATACTTGTTCAAGCGGCAAATGACGAACAAGAAAACTTATCCTTGAAAACTGACAAAAGTCCTGGAAAAACCCTGGAATTTCATATCTGGAAAAGAGTGGGAACCCTGTTGAGTCCAATGTTTTTTGGCCGAGTTATGGCCCTTGGACTTTGAAATTTGGCCAAATATTTAGTTGTCACCACTTTTTTTTCGCTATGCTTGGAGATATTGACTTGATGTTTGGAATAGGAGTGTATAATGATGAGTTACAAATCAAGTTTACATTTTGTTCCGGTCCAATGATTTTTGGCAGAGTTATGGCCCTTGGACTGAAATTTGGCCAACTATTTAGTTGTTACCACTTTATTTCACTATGCTTGGAGATATTGACTTGATTTTTGGTATGAGAGTGTGTAATCATAAGTTACAGATCAACTTTGAAATGCATTTGTTATTCTTAGCCTATTACTGAGGGAATTAAAAAAGGATGACACATTTGCGAGCCTCCTTAATATTCACGGCAGGGACATTCGTGTCGTTCCGACACATCTAGTTTCCATTTTCCTTCATTTATGTACAGTTTTATAATGACTGTATGTTGAAAGTGATATTAAATTATAAGATTGGCTGAACACTTGCTCAACTGGGATGGCCAAAGTGAGCTATATACATGGTCCTATTTAGTCATCAATGTGGTAATCTGGTCATGTAATGGGTATTGATATACAATGTAAACTTGTATATTAATTGATTGATTATTGCTTAACATCCAGCAAGAAGAGGGTCCTGGTGGCTCAATTGGTTAGGTAGTTGGATTACCTAACAACTCATACAAGCCCATCATCAATACGGCGTGGGTTTGCGCCCATCTTTGTAAATTACAAAAAAGGGTGCACTGGACTTGCAGTCGCAAGTGATAAAGTTTACCAGTTGCTTGCCCATGGTCGGTGATTCTCTGTGGGTACTCCAGCTTCTTCCACCACTAAAACTGGTCGCCATGATATAGCTGAAATATTGCTGAAATTAAATTGGCGTTAAACACAATAAATCAAATAAAATCCAGCAAGCAGTATTTCAGTTATATTCAGGACCAGAACAAGTTCTATAATATATAAAAACTATATAGAAATGAGGGAATGGATTTGTCACTGATATATATGTGTTAACTGGACTTCGGTGACAGATAGGTCAAGTTCAACAGTATCAATGAACTTTGACTGCCACTGAAACAGTATGGAGTGTTGGGTAGGGATGAAAAAGTATGGAGTGTTGGGTAGGGATGAAACAGTATGGAGTGTTGGGTAGGGATGAAACAGCATGGAGTGTTGGGTAGGGATGAAAAGGTATGGAGTGTTGGGTAGGGATGAAACAGTATTGAGTGTTGGGTAGGGATGAAACAGTATGGAGTGTTGGGTAGGGATGAAACAGTATGGAGTGTTGGGTAGGGATGAAACGGTATGGAGTGTTGGGTAGGGATGAAACAGTATGGAGTGTTGGGTAGGGATGAAAAAGTATGGAGTGTTGGGTAGGGATGAAACAGTATGGAGTGTTGGGTAGGGATGAAACAGCATGGAGTGTTGGGTAGGGATGAAAAAGTATGGAGTGTTGGGTAGGGATGAAACAGTATGGAGTGTTGGGTAGGGATGAAAAAGTATGGAGTGTTGGGTAGGATATATGAATAAGTATGGAGTGTTGGGTAGGGATGAATAAGTATGGAGTGTTGGGTAGGGATGAAAAAGTATGGAGTGTTGGGTAGGGATGAACAAGTATGGAGTGTTGGATAGGATATATGAATAAGTATGGAGTGTTGGGTATGGATATATGAATAAGTATGGAGTGTTGAGTAGGGATGAAAAAGTATGGAGTGTTGAGTAGGGATGAAAAAGTATGGAGTGTTGGGTAGGGATGGAAAAGTATGGAGTGTTGGGTAGGATATATGAATAAGTATGGAGTGTTGGGTAGGGAAGAATAAGTATGGAGTGTTGGGTAGGGATAAAAAATGTAGTCTTTTACAACACCTACAATGCACCTACTCTGTTTTTAATCAACAAAAGAGGTATTTAATAGGCAGGGAGCATGGCACTCTCCAAGCATGTTACCCACTATGGTGCACGGTCAGTCTTTCCATATATATCCCGACAACCTCTCATCAAGTCTTCTCCCGCTATCTGCCGCCTGGGTACATGCTGAGCAAGTCTGTGGATTTGACCCTAGGGAACCATCACAAGTACATATCCCAATAATGAAAGTGTTACCTGGTGATTTACACAGTAAAATGAAACTAAAACATATATGGATAACTTTATAAATACTTTGTCATTAATGTATTGGGTTTTAATATAAATATTCTTTACAGATCCAGTAGTGAAAGTAGTAAGCTGTCATGAATGTATTGGGTTTTAATATTGATAATTATTTCAGATCCAGTAGTGAAAGCAGTAAGCTTTCGACCAAAGTAAAGAAAAGCAAAATGTCAAAACACAAGAAAAGGTCAAGAAGTAGGTCATTTTCAATAAAAATTAGAAGCCGTTCAAGGTCAAACAGTTTTGATAGAAGATCTAGATCAAGAGGAAGATACTCAAGGTTAAGTGCAAGAGACAGACTTCGACAGAGATCAAGGTCATATAGCAAAGAAAGAGGAAAAAGGTCATATAGTAGAGAGATAAGAAGTTCAAGGTCATCTAGTAGAGATAGAAGACGTTCAAGGTCATTTAGTAGAGATAGATGGCGTTCAAGGTCATTTAGTAGAGATAGAAGGAGATCAAGGTCAATCAGTGGAGGAAGAAGGTCATTTGGTAGAGACAGGCAGAGGTCATACATTAGGGAAAGAAAACGACCAAGGTCCAAAGAACGGTATAATAGAAGATCTAGATCATATGACAATGACAGATATTCAAGGTCAAAAAGGTAAGAGAAAAGCATTATTTAGACTTGAGAAAGATTTTCTACCAAAATATATCTTTATATCCCAGTCACATCAATAAGAATAAGTCTATACATCCATATATTCGCCAGTGTCACATGTGGTTTTGGTTCAATAATGTATGTTGTCCTTTTGTAATTTTTTTGAAATTTATACACAAGGCCATTCAATAGCTTAAGTTCCCCTTCAGCAAATCATTTAAAGGGGCATTAGCTACGATTTTGACCAAAACAATTATTTGCTTTGGAAATTGGTAAATAGCTTTAAAATGATGAAATAAAGGTAAATATTTCACATTAAACAGTTTATCGAACCACTTTCATCCTTTTGAGAACGAAAATTACCATCGACTACTTATTTGCTTGCAAGCAAATAATTTTACCTTTACTTTAAATTTTTCTTATTTCTTTTAAATGGTAAATATTTACATTTCATGACTTTACTTTATTTAGAGCACTCCGTATTTTTGTATTGCTAATGCAATACTTTGGAAGCTTAAATTAATGTTTTAGTATCACACTTATTTTTCTTTTCGTTTAGTAATATTTTATTCATAACTTGCAAGGGACGCGGAGTCCTAATAATTATTTTAGCAATTCACTTTTTTTCATTATCAATAAGGGAGATAATCATTTTGTTTTGTTTTTCGCGTCAAACAAGATGCAGTTTTAAAGTCACAAAATATAGCTAAGTTTTTGTACATTATAATGACATAAATAATCAGAGATTGTAAGGAAGGTCGTGACGTTCGCACATATCTGTTTTATTGTTCGCGTAAAGGTTCACTCTTTCTAAACTTGGATTGTTGTATGCTAACAGGCACCCCCCTCCCATTCTGTTTAGGTATCAAAGCTTGTTACTTTCTCAGAACTCATGGTCTCTCGAATTTCAGTGAGCCCCAAACATGATTCTTATTTTGTGTATATATTTTGTTGTATCTTTTGTATTGGATTTTCTGTTCACACCTCTCGAGCTAGTTTTTATTCCCCATCCCTATTCGTAATTTTAGTTGTATTAGATTACAGACACAGTCCGGGTCAATATGGGGTATGTGTTTATAGTTAACTACTTTGTTCCAGGAATAACTAATGGATATTTTTATAGGGTTGGCATTTTACTCACATGAGAAAAGCACTTGTATGGCTGCATCATTTCAACAAGAGGGGGAATTTGGGCCCATAAAACTATTTTAAAAATATTTTGAGAAAATTAAAATTGAATCTGGAAATATCAATGTTACATTTATTAGACCTATATTAGAATATGGTTCGGAAGTATGGGATAATTGTGGAGCTGTCAACTCTGATAGAAACTGACGCTGCTCGAATAGTAACATGGCTTCACAGGGGCTTGAATCGCTTTCATAGAGGTCACGCGGCCTATATACCCTATATACTAACAAGGGATGTAACGACCAACGTAGCCAAGTCACTACCAGTTCTGTTTCAGGCTTGAAAAAAATATTAAAAAATCACACATTCAAACAATCTTTGTTGACATTCGCTAGCATATTGATATATCTTTCCGACGAGACATAATTTTTCACAACTGCTTCACTCTAGAAGTCAGAGCACCCCTGCAAACTTGAAACTTTGCTCCAAAATAGGTCACCAACGTTTTGCTCGGACACAGTCAACGGTAAAACTCCAAGAGTAAAGAGCACATTTGCGGACAATATCCGCATAAATCCTGACTGTCGTAAATACCTATGAACGCCTTCGACTCAACTATCACCAGAACAGTTCACATAGTGCAGACGAAAAGCAGTAACTCACGTTTTACGGTCCGGTATAAATCCTTTCAAATGTTGGAAGCCATTGTTAAAAATACACAGCAGCAAATGAAAATTATCTGTCATCTGATTGGTTAATATTTCTCACGACACGCCCACATTCTGATAACGCTTGAAATATATGCTTTAAAACAAATTCAGTGAGAATTACTTTTAGAAGTAATTTTATATGATTATAATATACCTAAAAATCATTTACAATATTTCTTATATGTTACGAATAAGTAAAAACACTTACCCTGCCGTGAGAAATATTAACCAATCAGATGACAGATTTCATTTGCTGCTGTGTATTTTAACAATGGCTTCCAACATTTGAAAGGATTTATACCCGACTGTAAAACGTGAGTTACTGCTTTTCGTCTGCACTATGTGAACTGTTCTGGTGATAGTTGAGTCGATGGCGTTCATAGGTATTTACGACAGTCAGGATTTATGCGGATATTGTCCGCAATTGTGCTCTTTACTCTTGGAGTTTTACCGTTGACTGTGTCCGAGCAAAACGTTGGTGACCTATTTTGGAGCAAAGTTTCAAGTTTGCAGGGGTGCTCTGACTTCTAGAGTGAAGCAGTTGTGAAAAATTATGTCTCGTCGGAAAGATAAATCAATATGCTAGCGAATGTCAACAAAGATTGTTTGAATGTGTGATTTTTATATTTTTTTCAAGCCTGAAACAGAACTGGTTACGTTGGTCGTTACATCCCTTGTTAGTATACAGGGTATATAGGCCGCGTGACCTCTATGAAAGCGATTCAAGCCCCTGTGCATGGCTTACTTCATATGCTAACTTAGATTTTATTTATTGTGAGACTGGGTGGGATAAGTTAATTGTAAGACGGGAAGTTAAAAAAACTTAACTTATTTTATAAAATCATAAATAATGAAGCCTCGGAATATTTATCAGAGTTGATACCTCCAACAGTTGCCGAATCAAATAACTATAATCTACGTAATCGTCACAAGATAAGTCAACCAGCAAACAGACTATCATCATACCAAAACTCATTCTTTCTGTCAACTATAAAGATATGGAATACCCTGGGGCTTGATTTAAATATTCGAGAAATTCCAACCTTTTTCACATTAAAAAAAAATCTCCAATTTAAATATTTTAGAAATAAGAAAATACGATGTTACTTTTCGTCAGGTACAGAATTACTTGAATGTTTGCAATGTAGGTTAAAAAATAGATGCAGTGCATTAAATAGTGATCTATATCGAGGTAATTTGATTCTGAATGCATTATGTTCAGTTCATGTGGAAATCGGATGAAACAGCAAAAAAATTTTTTATTACATTGTGAAAATTATATTGTACAAAGAAATGTTTTTCTTAGACGAATTTGAGAAATTAACAAGGATTTACTAACAGATGAGCTTACTTTATTATTTGGCAGTGAAATTCTCAATGATGAAAAAAATACACAAAGGTTCTTGCAAGTTCAAAAGTTCATTCAAGACACAGGTCGTTTCACAATAAATTGACTACTGTATGATATGGTGTTTTGATGTTTATATTGTTTACCGTTCGTTACTGACCTCAAAAGATTATTTTTATTGTTCTTTTTTTTTTCTTTTCTTTTTTTTTTTACAACAGTATGCGACAATGGATAACTAATCTTTATTATAGTCCATTTGGCTTCTATGAAACCTACAGAAAAAAATTCTTAAAAATCCAGTTTTCAAATCAACAATTTTTTTTCTAGATGTATATTAATATATGATATACACGAACTCTGACAATTAATTTCAAAAATTTTGGTCCATTATTAAAAAACTTACCCATTAGGTCTCTATGTGAATTATATTTTCAGAAGTGTAAAAATCTTCAAGGAGTGAGTACCAATAGTGTAAGAGCACAACCATCAAAACAAAATAACAGACATGTGCTTTCAATGTATATTTCATTACACCATGTGACATACATGTAGGATATTTAAATATTAAAAGGCTACTCATCAACTGACCATTAAGGTGATTGTCAATTGTTATTGATGACCATTAATATTTAAATGTACTATGTCACATGGTACAGTCTGTTATTTGTACTCACTCCAGCCAGATTTTTTCACTTCAGAAAATATAATTAACATAGAGACCTAATGGATAACTTTTTTAATAATTGACCAAAAATTTTGAAATTAATTGTCAGAGTTCGTATATATCATATATTAATATACATCTAGAAAAAAAATTGTTGATTTGAAAACTGGATTTTTAAGAATTTTTTTCTGTAGGTTTTATAGAAATCAAACGGACTATATCATATTATACATGTAATACACAAAGTGAACTAAAATTACTTACATTTGGCGAAATAATGTATTATTAATTCAATAACTAAAAACACGTGCTACTGTCTATGTCCCAGTTTTTTTTATATTCGGGTCTGTTTGATTGGATACTATTAATGATATTCCATTGTTGCATTCCGTTGTATTGCTATATTTATTGTTTCATGTCTTCATGTTAAAAATTTTAGAGAAATTATTTAATAAAATGCATATCATATTGTATATTGTATGTATATGGAAAAGACAATACTACGTTGAAAAACTTGTGTCTGATCCTTTTGTCATTATTTAGACAATAAAATATGTTTAAATTAAATAAAACTAGTTTAACCCTGTCCCTTTTAATTGAATATCCTATACCTATCACTACAAAGTGAGCAGTCATATAATTTGTGTGTTGGTGATATCGATGTTGCCTTTTCCTACGACTTTATAATGTTTTTTTCAGACGTGGCATTTTAAGGAAAGATTTATTGCACTGTAGAGGATAATTAAATAATTTCAGTTATTACAACAAAATAAAACAAGAGTTGAAAATAATATTTAAAGAATTACATGGTTAATCATACTAGGAATGAACACCGTTATACAGTGGTTATAATAGCAAAGTTCGGTCGAGCTATTATTAGCTCAGCTATTTATATTTAGAATGATGTCATTGTTTAAATGCCCGGATGTCATGCAAGCAAATGTGAACGGAAGCACGATAACACTGATATTATAAACAAAGATTTCGGTAATAAAATGGAACATACAAAAGAGAAACACCAATCCCAGGGTGTTAAGCATTGTTGGGAACATGTAAAAGCGATATACCAGATACAGACATCGTGAATGTATGAAAGATGTGTTTTTATTCCTTTCCCAAACGGTGGGTCTAATTTTGAAAAACAATGAAGAATAATAAAGAAAACAACCCAAAACTACTATTTGTGTTGTTAGTTCACCTGGACCAAAGGTCCATGTGAACTTGGCATCCGTCGTCTGTCAACTTTTCACATTTCAAGCTTCTTCTCCGAAACCATTTGGCCAATTGGAACCAAACTTAGCAGGAATGTTCCTTGGAAGGTCCTCTAAAAAGTTTCTGTTTTTCGTTCCAGTCGGATATTCAACATGGCTGCCAGGGCCAATAATATGCTCTGATTGGCTGAAATTTCAAAGATCTTCTTCTCTGAAACTAATGAACTGACTGAACCCAAACTGTAAATGAATGATCATTGGAACGTCCTTTACCAAGTTTCTGTTTTTTATGCTGATCGGAAATCCAAGATGGCCGCCACCGCAGGATATAGATTAACATTGGACCCTATGGGAAAATGTTCAAATGCCTTCTTCTCAGAAACTACAAATATGATTAAAGCCAAACTGTACATGAATGTTCATTGGATGGTCTTCTACAATCTTTAGGTTTTTTGTTCCGATATGAAATTCAAAATGGCGGCTACGGCAGGACTTAGATTAACATTGGACCCCATGGGGAAAATGTTTCAAAACGCCTCTTCTCTTAAACCACTTGGACAATTGAAACCAAACTTCCCAGGAATGATCATTGGAAGGTATTCTATACAAAATTTATGTTTTTTATGCCGATCGGAAATCCAAGATGGCCGCCACCGCAGGACATAG
>MJUT01033602.1:80039-113425 GCA_002080005.1 Gigantidas platifrons
GCAAGACCATACAATTGGAAATATGAGTGAAAATTCAAAGAATCAAATTGTGTTTGTGTTGTACATTTGTAATTTACTTAGACTTCTAACTTTTCAGTAACTCAGAATGGTAGTAACACTTTATATGTTGAAACTCTAAACATCACAGGCATTTAATTCAATCATAGCATAGGCTGAAAAAACATCAATTTCTCTTCTAATTTATCTTCTTTTTTTTTATTTCTTATTTTTCCCTATCTGCAAAATTTGTTTTTTTTTTTGTTAACAAATTCAGAATTAACCCACATGTATATATACTTTTTTCTTTATGTAAATAGGTCTTGTTTGATGATGAATGTTTTTTTCAGAAGCATTTCTTATATTGTGAGTGTCTTGTCTATAAGTGTACACATCTTTTTTGTATTTCAATGGTTTAGTATTTTATTTAACCTGGAATATGTCATTATTATGAGTTATGATAGTTTTGATTAATAAATTATACTATTAGAATATAATGCTGTAAAATGTATGAACCTGATGGTTACTGTGCTACCCATTTCTAAATTTGGTATTGTTTCTAGTTATGTTATAAAATATGCCCTACTGATAGCTGGTATTGAGTCTAATCCAGGTCCACAATTGAATAATAAAAAAAATATAAAAATAATACATAATAATGTATGTAGTTTACTACCTAAATTAGATTTGATTGAACATGAATTCCAAGATTATGATGTTATTTGTATATCTGAATCACATCTTGATAAATTTATTGATAATGATAAAATTAAATTAAAGAGTTTCCAAAATCCAGTTAGACTAGATAGAAATAGGCACGGTGGAGGTGTGACCATATATGTGAAAAATAGTTTATATTATAAAGTACGTACTGATTTATCAATTAATAACTTAGAATTACTTTGGGTCGAGATCCGAAATAGTAATAATGACAAATTTTTAGTTGGTGTTATATATAGGCCTCCAAATTCTAATTTACATATATGGGAGTTATTCTGTGAGTCTGTAGATAAAGCTCTTGATTCTGATTTACCACTTTTTTTAGTTGGTGACTATAATTGTGACATGTTATCAAACTCCAGTAACTATTTTAAAAAGATATTAAATCGTTTAAATTTGGAAAATGTAGTATTTGAAGCTACAAACTTTACTACAGAGACAGGAACTTGTATTGATCTATGTATAACTAACAGAAAAAAATTGATTAACTCAGTGGATGTCCTTACTCCAGTATGTAGTACCCATGCTCCTGTCTTGGCTGAAATTTCATTCAAAACTTTTAAACAACACTCCTTTAAAAGGCAAATAAGAAATTATAATGCTGCTGACATTGAAGGGCTTGCTGATGAACTGAATATTACAAAGTGGGATGATCTAGTTTTCAATTCTGATAATATTAATAATGTGTATTCTAATTTTCTTAAAACTTTAGATGATGCTGTTAAAAAATACATTCCTACCAAGACTATTACAGTTCGACCAAATGATAAACCATTCATGAATAATAAAATTAGAAACAAGATCAGACAACGTAACAGAATCCATTATAAAGCTAAGACTACAAACAACCCTGATCATTGGAAAAAATTTAGAGAAATCAGGAATGAAGTTATTGATTTAGTGAGAAAAGCAAAGGACGAATATAAAAATAAACTTACATCTGAACTATTAAAAAAGGATATCCCTCCTGGGAAATGGTGGAGAATTGCTAAATCCATATCAAATTTTACTAAAGCCAGAGACCCACCCCCATTTTTGGAACATGATGGTCAAATTTTTATTCACCCCTCTGATAAAGCTGAAATTCTAAATACTCACTTTTCTAATATAGCTACTATTGATAATGAACCAGTTATTTCTGATAATGTTACACCTCTGCCATGTCATTTGAATGAATTTATTATAACAGAACAGGAAATTTTAGACCAGTTAAAAATTTTAAATGTAAATAAACCAGCTGGCCCTGATGGTGTCAGTCCTAGACTACTAAAAGATATTGCTTTTTCAATTTCTAAACCACTTACAAAACTTTTTAACATGTCTCTTTCAATTAAACAGGTTCCTCTGTTATGGAAGATAGCTCATGTAAGTCCAATTTTTAAAGGTAAAGGTAATCCACATTCATCACAAAACTATTGCCCTATATCAGTAACCAGCATAGTATGTAAAATTATGGAAAAAATATATTTAAACATTTATTTAATTATATGAAAACAAATAATATCTTGTCAAAGTGTCAATCTGGCTTTCAACCAAATGACTCAACTGTTAATCAATTGATTGAAATATACCATAATATTATTAGTAATATGGATAGGGGGAGAGATGTAAGATTTGTTTTTTGTGATGTTACCAAGGCCTTTGACAAAGTTTGGCATAAAGGCCTTCTTTTCAAACTTAAGCTGACTGGAGTTAACAAACAACTAATATCATGGATTGAAAGTTACCTCTCAGATCGTCAACAAAAAGTTGTTTCGGAAGGTTTCTCTTCAACTCTTAAGGGTATTAAAGCAGGTGTTCCCCAAAGTTCTGTTTTGGGTCCATTCCTTTTCCTTGTATATATTAATGATATTGTGAATGATATAAATAATGACATCCGGCTTTTTGCAAATGATACTTCCTTATTTGTAGTAGTAGAAATGATCATGCTGCAGCAGCAACTTCTCTGACAGATGACTTGGATGTTATTTCCAACTGGGCTAAGAAATGGGCAGTTCTATTGAATCCTCAAAAAGCAAAAAATATTGTATTTAGTAGAAGGGACAGGGAGCACCCACCTGTATATTTTGGACTTAATGGAGATGAAATTGATGAAACAGATAATCACTATCATATAGGGATAACATTTCAAACATCATCTACATGGAAAAAACATATAGATGATATTTATAAAAAAGCATGCTCTCGTTTATTTTTACTTAGACAAGTTAAACATTTATTAGATAGATATTCCCTTATACGTATATATTTTGCATTTATTAGGCCCGTTTTAGAATATGGCGATGTAGTATGGGGTAACTGCACTAAAAAGGAATCAGATTTATTGGAAAGTGTACAAATAGAAGCAGGTCGAATTATAACCGGTCTTAGATGTAACTCATCTAGACAAAAACTATACCATGAATTGGGGTGGGAAACACTAGAAAATAGACGGAATAAACACAAACTGATATTATTTTATAAAATTCTAAATGGGTTAACACCTGCATACCTTTATGAATTGGTTCAACCATATCTACCTAGACAATCAGGATATAACTTAAGAAATGAAAATAATACATTCCATCCACCGTTTTCCAGAACAAGTTCTTTTTATCCCTTTCACTATAAGACTATGGAATACTTTGCCCCTCACTATTACTGAATCTCCAAGTTTAAATATCTTTAAAAATAGATTGACACACTTCTATAAAACTTGGGACACCAATGCTCATTATAATTTTGGAATAAGGAAGTTTAACATAATTCATTGTCAATTAAGAAATGAGGCTAGTAACCTGAAGGCACATTTATTTAATGATTTTTTATCTGACAATACTAATTGTCCAAACTGTAGTGGTTCATTAGAAGATAACAACCATTTTTTGCTTACCTGTCTTAAATTTAATAACTTAAAATTGATCTTATTAGATTCCATACAGACATTAATACCAAAAAATAATAATATTGACATTAATATAGATTTATTATTACATGGAAATAGATCATTTTCATATGATCTAAATACATATATATTTCAAGCTGTACACAAGTTCATAATTGACACTCATCGTTTCATTTAAGATGCTTCTTTTTTCAATTGCACTCCTCCTATTATACATTTATTTTGCTTTGTTTTATTTTGCTTTACTTATTGTATGTTTAACTATTTAAAATATTTAGAAAGTCTACAAATTTCACTTCACTAGTAAATTTATTATATATGAAATATTATTGGTGTTTACAATTACATGTATTCAAGGAACATAATTATCATATATTATTGATATAATTGTTATATACTATTTTTTTACTGAATATAAGCCTTGTACATGTAAAACTTCTGTACATCAATACTCACAATCTCTGAACTTACCAACATTTTGTCACATGTCCAATACAAAATGTTGAGTTCTGCCCAAAGTGTAATTTTGAGCATACCTGGTGAAGGTTATTCCAGAAACTTGACATGTGCACTAACTCTGATAGCTACTTGTTAATTTAATTACTATGTCATCATCATAGTTTTAGAATTTGTTGGATTTTAATTCATTTTGTCTTACACAGGGGACAACAACATTTTGAGATATTTATTTTATCCATTGTATTCTCAATTGAAATGAGAAATATTGCTTTTTTATGCAGTTTACACTTTTGCTTTGCATTTTTTTAAAATATGTGAAATTTCAATTAACTGGATTATGTGTCCTTGAAGTGCTATAGTTGTGTTAACAATGTAGTGACTTTTGGAAAATTTCTTCTCACTCTGTAAACTGCCTGTTAATTGTTTACAAAATTGTGGCATCTAAAACAAGCGAACACAATAAAAGTCAAATCCAGAGACATTTGATAGTACACATTAGTACAACAACCACATCTGTGGCATAATGGTTAGCCCGCTCGCCTCGAGTGCGGTAGATCGTGGGTTCGAGCCTCGGTCGGGTCAAACCAAAGACTATAAATTTGGTATTTGTTCCTTGGAATCAGAATAATGTGTCCGAGTGGAGCGACATGTCTATCAGCGGACTGTAGCTTCAGTAAGCTAGCACTATAAAAATACATCTCAGCGTGTTTGTCTAGAACAAAACGGACCTCATCATCATCTCATTGAAAATTATCTTTTTCTCGCCATGATATAACTGAAAAATTGCTGAATTGGGGTTAAACAACAATCACTCATTCATTGGTAAAAGCTTTACAAAGGGTCTAGTATGCAGTGAAGTCCTAGAAGAAACTGAAAAACATATGAATAAAGGTTTAATACAGTCCAAAAAAATAACAGAGAGAAACTCTATTGTCACAGGTTTCGACCCCAGCACTAAGCACATTCTTTTAACAAGGGGGTCAAGATTAGAAACCGATATATAAAACTTGTTGATGTAGAAAAGCAAGTTACAAATATAACAATAAATGATACACCGTGTGAATTGTCCAATCAGGTAATATGTGCTTTTATGCAAACATTTGTCGATATGGTACAATGCTCTCTATGCATAGGTCTGATTAACGATACTTATATCGGAATAGGGACCCGATATATGCAACTCGTGAACTGTGTTCCCCTTATTCCTATTATGAGTATTTTTTGGGGGGTTTGATGTCCGAATATTGAGTATGTGAAACATAAATATCCAAATGCTAGCATAGGTGTATGCATAACAAATTGTATATGAAAAACAAAAAGATGAAGTTTATTTACTTGTGGTCAGAGTTCACTCCAAAATATATACCAAACAGAGCAATCTATAAGTTAAATGACATTAGTGAAGCAGGAGCTAGTGTTATAGGTGACATAATACTGGATTATGTAAAATTACCAGTAGAAGGCAACTACACTACTCAAAATATTTAAAGCACAAAATATCAGAAGTTCAACATCAACCCCAGGTTCAACGGATAAACAACAATAAAAAAATTCCCAAATCATTTGGATGCTATAGTACCACTTGAACAAAATATACTCATGGTAATATTTAATCATTGACATTTCTAGTAAATATTATTTTTTGCATGATTCATATACAGCATGTACTGCGTTTGCACGTGACTAACGTCCTAATTCATAACCTATCAATGACCAAATCACTGGTATCTATTCATTACAGCGCCTCTAAGCAAGGCGTCCAAAATCGTGGTCTCTTCAATACTGTTTTATTTAATAACTATTATGTTGTGTCTAATATAATACCAGTTGATTTGTCTGTAATTTACTCTAACAATATGAGGATTGTGAATTATTGTATATATATTGTTTTCATATTTGTAAGTATACATAATGGAGAAAAATATCTTAAAAATATCAACGAGACCCGTAAGGTCGAGGTGATTATTTTTAGGAATCTTCAAGTTAGAGTGTATTCTCTTACATAATACATTTCCATCTTCTTTTATTTTCATTTTATATTTTTACACTTTTAATGTTCAGAAAGCTAAATACGCCACAATTAAGAGGAATTAAAAAATAAAATTTTATCAGCATTCATGCCTTCGATTCTCGTTTATATTTAAATATGTCAAGGTCTTTCAACGAAAAAAATCGTCTATATTTAGATATTTCAAGGCCTTTCGAGTGTCCCAAATGCTCACCTATGATCTGTCTGATTTGTTATTACTTTCGGGCGGTTCGTTAGTTGTTTTTGTGTTGTGAGAATACTATTTTAAACGTTCACGTACTCGTCAGTTCTGAACATAAATTATGCCAGATCTGAAATACCTTGGTATTTATTGATCAATTGCTTTTTTTAAACAAATTATTATATTTTTAAACAAAGATTACTATCAAGAGTCGTATATACTAATTATAGAGTTTAGTAGTGTGGTCACCGTAGCCGAGTGGTTAGCTTTGAAAGTCAGCAGTGGTTCAATATCCGAAAGTCCCAAAATATGCATATCATGTTTTTAAGCCTAAAACAGTAAAAGGTTAAAGTCAGCAGTGGTTCAATACCCGAAAGTCCCAAAATATGCATATCATGTTTTTAAGCCTAAAACAGTAAAAGGTTAAAGTTCATATATTCAAGAACAAAAGAATAAACTGTAGATTCTTAAAAATAATCCACTGTTCGAACAATAGGGTGACGTCAGAGAAATGTATTATCTGGGCTTTTTAAAGTCTACTTTGACTTTCAAAACTTCCATCTTACCACTCGGCTAAGTTGACCACATTAATAAATTCTATAATTAGTATATATAACTCTTGATAGTAAGCTTTGTTAAAAAAAATATCAACGATTAGCTTAAATAAAGCAATTGATCAATATATACAAGACACAATACAAGTATTTGAGTTCTGACATAATTTATGTTCAGAACTGACGAGTATTCTCGCAATACAAAAACAACCAATGAACCGACCGCAACTTAACAAATCAGACAGACCACAGGTGAACATTTGGGACACTTGAAAGACCTTGAAATATTTAAATATAAACGATTCTATTCACTTGAAAGACCTTGAAATATCTAAATATAAACGAGAATCGAAAGCACGGATGCCGATAAAATGTTGTTGTTTATTTTTTGTAAATTGTGGCTTGTTTAGCTTTCTGAACATTAAAAAGGTAAAAATATAAAATGAAAACACTTTTGCAGATGGAAATGTATTATGTGAGAGAATACACTCCAACTTGCAGATTCTTAAAAATAATCAACTCGACCCTGACGAGTCTCTTGATTATTTTTAAGAATCTACAGTTGGAGTGTATTCTCCACTACTTAATCATAGTCACCTGTCAATTTGTAAATAATATGTCTCTTTCTATTGTTACAGTAAATGTTAATGGCATAACAGTTGTTGGTGTCGAAAAAAGAAAATTGATATCGTGTGTATACAAGAAACACAACGCTCTATAAAATCGGAAGACTTAACGAGAAAGGGGGGGGGGGTGGAATTAAGAATAAATCTAGAAAAGAATGATTTGATTAATGTTTGGAGAGCACGCAATCAGTAAATGTTATACATTTGGCAGAGCTATTTTCAACAATAGTTCAGTTTTATCATGGAGGTCAGTTTTATTGGTGGAGGAAACCAGAGGTCCCGGGGTATTTTTAATTAAAATTATGATTATTACTGAGTGGTAGACTAAGGGTGTATTTCTTTGGACTGTTCCGAACATGTTCCGAACATTCCATGTGCCCTAGGTTAATGAAATGGTTTAGAACTTTTTGGAAAAACAACATGGTGGATAAGTTAACTCTATTTCTGTCAGCAGTACTCGAAATGGACAACGATGATAGTGAGATGAATTTGGAAGAATCAGTAGTTACTGTAGCCATAGTTGCTGCTTCAACGTGATTTAACCTTTAATTGCGTGGGCTATAGTATTAGAGAGGTTGGACAGGATGCAATGTAGAATTGGGAATTATGGGAAAGCGCCTCAGAGAAGGGATTTACAATGTAATTAATTAATGATGGAGTAAAAAGGTTTAAATTGTTAGATATATAATTTCCTATTCATAAAACATATAAATGTTAACTTATAATTATTATAAATTGTTTATCTTGCATTACATGTTTTATCAACAGAAACATCAGAAACATTGCCCTGCTGACATTTTATTACTCACAGGTTGAACAAGTCATACAATCTGTAGACAATATTTATTAGCACAAACACATTTACAATAAACTGAATGTTTACAGAAAGTGAAATGTCATCTATTTTTATTATCTGGGTCGCACCAGAGATGTACATTAAAATATGTGTCATCGCACTCCCCTACTGATAACGTTATACGCTAATGATAGTATGTTGACTTATATTATTGAAGTCACTTTACTATTATAAATAAAGATCATTCATTCAAATTCTAATTCTTTTTTAAACTTTATATGTATGCTTCCATGTGCTGGCATTTACTTAAAATGTAAGCAGTATTGTAATTACCCTTTCCTATGCCCCCGAGCTATTTTGACTGGAGCAAATGACATAGTTTTGTAAAATTTAATCGTGTAGGGGTTCCAAAAGGAAGGAACAAAGATACTATGTTTAGATATTTTTGCTTATGTGTTTTTGAAAAAAAATGTAACTAGTATTATGTTTTAAACTGAAATAAATTTCCAATACAGTGAAAATGTGTGCATGCAAATTTTATCAGACTGTCCTGTATAGTGTGAATATTTCCCCTTACGGACATAAATTAAACGACTTCATCCAGCTCTTCAGCAATGGCATATTCCAAAATTATAATTCTTTAGTTTTAAACATTTTGAAACCCTTTTTCTTTGAGAAAGGGTTCCAGTTTTAAAATACATTAAAATGAAAAAAAATTGTTCATTCAGTATTTGTAGTATTAGTATTGTTCTAGTAGTTTATTCATCAATTATAGTGTTAGTATTGTTTATTCTTAACTTGTAGAATTTACAGGTATGATAACTTATAAATAACATAATGTTCACTTAACCATTTGAATTGTATTACAATTAAAATATATTTCTTTTAAAAGTTGCAAAAAAAAATCAAAGATATTTTAATCCAATTCTTTAATTTTAAACAATTCAACACTAGTTTTGTGACTTAATAAATATTGAAAGAAAAATGAAATTGAAAGAGAAATGGTTTCAGTTTTTAAAATTTTCCTTTAAATAAATAAAAATATAGTAAAACAATAAAAAGTTGTTTGAGTAGTTTTATAATTATTGTTCAATCATTATTTGTAGTTTTAGAATTGTTGTTGTTCAAATATTATTTGTAGTTTTAGAATTGTTGTCCTTCAAATATTATTTGTATGGGACGAAGTCCCAACTATATTAGAAATAGCAATTTTTTTCTATATACTAATGACTAAATTTTCATGCACCGGAAATGACATACCGGAAGCAATACATGTACAGTTTCAGTGGGTTTCTGCAAAAAAATTGATGCAGTAAAAAAATGCTCTTGTAGGGGCACGAGTATCAAAGTACTAAAAACGACATATTGTATAAATAAAATCAAGAACGGGTACAAGGATGTAGAAAAAAAATCAAGTTGCAGCTCTCGTGAGAAGTGAAACCTGTTCAAATTATCGCGAGATAGAGCGTGAAGTAGTCCTTGACAACTATAAACAAAGATGACCGACACTATATGTTTATAATTTTTATGATGTATAAAACTAATGACGGCTTTTCTCGTGAATAAAGCATCGCACATGAACAACAAAATGTGCAAATTAAAGCTATAGTACAATAAAGTTTATTTACTACTTCCGGTTATGAACCATGTTCGGTAGCGGATACGAAAACTGTCCGGAGTTTGGTCCCCGATATATTGTTTAAAAAAATTATTGGACTTCGTCCCAAGTTAGGTAACACATATTATCATATTAGTTTTAGAATTGTTGTTCAAATATTATTTGTAGGTTTAGAATTGTTGTTGTTCGTTCATTATTTGTAGGTTTAATATTGCAAAAAATCCAGTAATTTTAAAATTTTAGCCGATTAAAAAGATACAAATTTTTCGGGGTTATATCACATTTAATAGATCATAGTTCAATAAGTTTATAATTAATAAAAGACATTGCTTCTTAGTTGAATTCATGCATTGTAGTTGTTGTAAAAAAAGTTAATAGAAGGTCAACTACAAGATATTTCTTCCATATTAAACTTCAAAAATATTTCAATTGAAAATGGAAAAAAGGCAAAAATTCATTTAAAACATTTGAAATAAGTTTAGTTGATTTTTCTTTCCAATAGACAGTGTAAATGTTCTCTGATATTTCCTTAAAATATTGCATATAAACTGTACATGTATTCTAATAGCATTTTATACTGTAGTCTTTATTTTGTTCTTGAATTATCTTTGGTAATAAATTTTAAAATGTGATGTTGTTTTGAATAATAAGCTTTACAATGAATAAAAAAAATCACAGATTTGAATACAACATGAAGATTGTATGTTGGTATGTAATTGACAAACTTTTCACATTTGGTGGGATTGTTCTGAATATGGATGCAATAGTATCAGATGGATGTTAAACATTCAGTAATCAATGATAATTAAGTGAAAAGGGATATGGACGTTAATAAATATAAGAGATAACACAAAGTTAAATAAGCAAAGGAACAATGCTTTGGTTGCTGTTCTACATCCCACAGTAAACGTAGGCTCTTCAGTGATCTTAACTCATAGCCTACAGTAAATTGACCGTAAGACGGACCCTAGCCTGAAGTTGAGCGGTACTCTTTGCTTCTAGCCAATCAACACTAAATCTGGTCTTTTTCTCTATTCCTAGATGTGGGTCGATCAACAAGATTACACAATACAGGTGTGAAGTAATCTTACAAATACTGTCATAACAGTGCCCGACATCACAAAGTAACACATACAATGAATACATTTACAAACAAGAAACAACTACAGTGCTCTCATCAACATATTTGTAAGAAAACTAGACAATCTAATACAATGTGTAGTTTCATTCTGATCAGACATCCAATATGGCTACCATAGGACGGCAGTTTTTGATTGGTTGAAATATTTTTGAAATATTCTAAGAAACCACTGGGTCATTTCATTTGAACTGAAAATTTGCAGAAATGATCTGAGGATGGTTCTTAATATGGAGTAATCATTTTGTTAAAATCTTATGTCCATCACAGTGATTACATGTTCATAGGAGCCTCTGATTCTATGTCTTCCAATGTGTAACAGGATAGTATAGTTTTTCTTCCATAGCTACCACCCAAATGAGTTAAAGGAGAACAGCTAATAAAGTGTGGTTAAACATGTTATGGTTCTATAACTACAATGATAAACAAAAGAACCTTCCCTACACAAAGAAACACTTCAACTCAATTATCAATAACATTAAACTTTGGCATCAATTGCGCCCACGATTGCTTTTTGGAAGAAAAGCAACTTGTTATAATATTACTGAAACCTAAAAATATGCAACTGAACAATAAATGACGGATACATGTAATCTTTATATTATATAATTTTCACAGTGTTTTAACGTATATACACGGGTGGTTTGCTACGTCACACGCACGGATACTTGAACATCGCCTCGAGGTAGGTTTATGCATTTGTACAATTTAAAAAAAAGAAAACTAACAGAAATAAGTAGTTCACCGAAGGGCCCACATATCAGACTTCATTGTAAGTATACATTCATTGCGTGGAAACCCGTCAGTTTTGCAAACACTTCTGTAAAGTTAGAATTCCGGGCAAGGATACCGTTCACACAAAACCCATTTAAGTATACAGAAGTGTTTGCAAAACCGACGGGTTTACACGCAATGAATGTATGCTAACAATGCAGTCTGATATGTGAGCCATTCGGTGAACTACTTGGTTTTGTTAGTTTTCCTTTTTTTTTAATTGTACAACTGCAGAAACCTACCTCAAGGCGATGTTCAACTATCCGTGCGTGTGAGAGAGGTTATGTAGGAAATAGAGCAGATTTTAAAAAGGGCAGATCTGAGATTTTAATTGAGGGGCGCGAGTCAAAACAAAACATTATGACTGAGCGTATCGAGGAAAAAAATGTTTGCGTAAGTTTGCATCTATCTGGCATATTTTGTATTTTTTTTAATATAATTTGAAACCCATAAATCCATCAGGGACAGTGGTGCTGCAAACCAAATATTTTTTTCTAAAAAAATAATTGAATAAAGAAGGAGGGAAATGGAACTTCACGTTAAGAAGCTCCTGTGTTCTCCCAGGAATCAAGTTTGCACCAAAATGATTGATTTATAAAACTATAGGGGACTGTATTCACAATTTACAAAGTCCCTCCTCCCCCTAAAAATTCCACGCTATTATTTTGTATTGCGTAATTTTAGGAAAATGAGTAAGGTGTAAAAAAAATTCTATGTCAAAGAAAAGATCGTCGGCTCTGCCATCTTGATTCCTTCTGCACCACCTCAAAACGTTGTACACCCCGCACACTGTTCTGTTTGTTCGCGCAGAGTGTTCCGTACCACTTCATTCGCTAGAACATGTTCGGCATATCTCGAACATACGAAAGAAATACACCCTTAGTTCCCTCATACGTTTATGCAATGGTAATCAATGGTTGCTGGAATATATACATAGATAAGAGTAAAAACTACTTGTTTAATAAAACATAAACAAGAAGATACAGTTATCTAACGTATTTAATGATGTGATATTATGTTGTACATTTTTAGCTCACCTGTGTGAGCTATTGCCATCACTTGTCGTCCGTCTGTAAACTTTTTCAAAAATCTTCTCTGAAACCACTGGGCCAATTTAAACCAAACTTGGCCTGAATCGTCCTTAGGGAGTTCCCTTTAAAAGTTATGTCCGATGACCCTGCCGACCAACCATCATGGCTGCCATGTCAATAAATAGAACATAGGGGTAAAATCAGCAAAATAAGCGGGGATGAAATTTTTATTGTCCATTGCTGCTTTAGTATAGGTCAAAATGAGCTCAAATTTTAACTGCAGTTACATGGCAAGGAGTAGTTTAACATGTATACCGAGTTTTTCTGTGAAATTTTTCTTTCAGCCGAATTATACCGATTATGCAAATTAGGCATATTTTGGTAAAATATCACATTTAAATCTTCTTCTCTGAAACCTTTGAACCAAATTAAACCAAATTTGGCAGTTTTCCTTGGGTGGGTGGTCCCATTTCAAAATTATGTCCGACAGCTCCGCCCTGCATTCAAGATGGCTGCTGTTACTATTAAATATACATTTCTTCAATTGTTCATTGCTACTTAATTATAAATCTAAATGATCTCAAATTATTATTGCAGCTTGACATGGAAATGAGTAGTTTAACATATATTCCGGGTTTATACCGATTATGCAAATTAGGCCTATTGTGATAAAAGATCACATTTAAATCTTCTCCTCTGAAACCCCTGAACCAAATTAAACTAAACCTGGCAGGGATGGTCCCTGTGTGGGCCCCTTTCAAAATTGTGTCCGACAGCCCCACCCTTCATTCAAAATGGCTGCTACTACTAAAAATAGAAATTTCTTCAATTGTCCATTGCTGCTTTAGTATAACTCAAAATGAGCTCAAATTTTAATTGCAGCTATATGGGAAGGAGTACTTGTAATTTAACATATATTCCAGGTTTTTCTGTGAAATGTTTTTTTCAGCCGAATTATACCGATTATGCAAATAAGGCATACTTTGATAAACGATCACATTTAAATCTCTTCCTCTGAAACCGCTGAAACAAATTAAACCAAACCAGGCAGGGAGGGTCCCTTTCAAAAGTATGTCCGACAATCTTGCCCTCCATTCAAGATGGCTTCTGTTACTAAAAATAGAAATTTCTTCAATTGTCCATTGCTGCTTTAGTATTAGTCAAACTGAGCTCAAATTTTAACTGCAGCTACATGGCAATGAGTAGTTTAACATATATTCCGGGTTTTTCTGTGAAATTTTTCTTTCAGCCGATTTTTATCAATTATAGAAATTAGACATATTTTGATAAACAATCATATTTAAATCTTCTTCTCTGAAACCGCTGAACCAAATTAACGCAAATTTGGCTGGGATGGTCCTTGGGTGGTTCCCTTTCAATAGTGTCCGACAGTCTCACCCTCCACTCAAGATGGCGTCTATTACTAAAAATAGAAATTTCTTCAATTGTCCATTGTTGCTTTAGTATAAGTATAAGAAGGAACATTTGAGGTGTATTTAATAATTCACTCCAATTAACTATTCATTGTTTATTTCCAAATACAATTTGTAGAATGTTACATATTCAAATAGATGTTTATACATTGAAGGAACTTTCTCAACTGACCAATACACATTAAGATATAACATTTATTTTAATTTCTCTTGACATAAACTTTCGACCTTTTTAATTACTACTGCAGACCATTTAAACAGCAAATAAATCTAACTAACCACCACCTGTTATAGAACTATATAATGTAAAATCTAATCATGCAAAACTAATTAAGACTTTCTTAATCAATGGAAAATATTGAAATGTAGAAAATTATTTAAAATATAACCTTATCAAACTTTCATGTAAATATGCACTGCTATATTTTCCTCCTCCTTAAAAAAAAATTCTCCAAATTTAAAATTTTAAATGAAGTAATGAAAAATTAGAAGAAAAGAAAAATACTAGAAAAAACAACATCAAACAATGGAAATCAATTAAAATTACTGTTCATTGTTATGTGGTCAATATCACTTATTATTGTCATTTTACGAAGTTCATATAATCCAATATCAAGAAATATAAGTTCATCTTCATACATCTGTTTGGATTGTTCATAACATTATCTCACAATTCATTCACAAAGTTGCATGAATCATCAGAATTTGTTGAACATTGGTAGGAAGAATGTGACAAGTTCATAATTAGCATATTGTTTATATAGTTCTGCAAATAATTTAAAATAAACGGAAAGTCACCATAAATTTGTGATAACAGTTCCAATTGCGAAAATATCTTCTTCAGAATCGTCAAATGTCATCTTCACAGTTACATCATAATTAAGTTTGTCCATTAAATGTTATCTTCATTGTTATATAACATCAGTTTATTTCTTCAAATTTATTACAGACTGATAAAATGTATGGTTTGTCCTTGGTATTTCTTCAATATTAAGTTCATAAAGTTGCAAAAGTTTTATGAATATGTCCTTGAATTGCATGCAAAAACTAACATACTAAAACTAAGAATATATGAAAACTATAATACATGTCGACAATATTTTCACTGATTATGCACTAAAAAGGTCATATTCACTTTACTTGTGATCACATTTTCATAATGAATGATTTATATTTCACATTCTTTTTCTAATGAAAGCTTTCAAATTTTTGCACAAATATCTGATTATTTCAACTTTGAATTCACATATATTCCATATATCTCGCGAACATGTCTAATTTGAAAATGTCTAATTTACGGGTTGCAGGTTGTAGGTTGCGGTTTGCAGGTTGAAGTTTAAATGCACACATGATTGTGATTATATAATATACAATATATGAATTGCATATTTGGGACTTTCCATTAACCAAAGAAGAAAAAAAAAGATAAAAAGGGAAATAAAGAATACTTTTCCCTTGTTGTGGGTCTGCAAATTAATGTTGACATCTCAAGCACTTCTAGAATGTCTGGGTGTCATACATTAAACTTTTCAATTTCCCCGAAAAGCTTGACTTGGGAACCATTATTATTTTATTTGTTTCTAGCACCAAATTTTGTACTTCATGGAAAGGCATAAAACAATTTAAAGCAAATAGTTTCTTTATATTGGCATCAAAGATGTTGAAAGTCCACTGTTAGGAATTTACCGTAATTGTTTATACAACTGGATAATGACAGATTTATGTGTCCAGAAAACTAATCAGATTCTTACACTATAGGTCAACCTCCTCAGAACCTGTTTAACCTAGGTCAATTTGAAGTTTGTATTACTTTGACTTCACTAATATGACTTTCCAGAATAATTTTGCAATATATTGAAATTCTGATTATTGAATTTGAAGATTAAAGAACTGATTAAATGACGAATGACAAAACTAACTACTGACAACATATACAATACCTATACACTACAGTGTTATATTAGAACTTATTAGTAAACTTAGAGGCAAAAACAAAAGATACCAAAAGAACTACAAAATCGACAATGAATGGTTAAATATTAATTCGACAGTAAAAATGATATCCCCAATGCTATAATTATTCCATGAATGTTCTTGTAAAATGTCAGGGGCGTAGCTCCCTATACGCAAAAACGCAATTGCGTACACATAAACAAAATCGGCTAAAAACGAAATATGCGTTTTTTGATGAAATCAAACTTTAAAAGTATGATGGCGTTCCATTTTTCGGTTTTAAATGATTTCTAAACCAGATTGAAAATTATCCGATTCCAGATCTGCAATGTCTAGATTACGCACTGGAATTTCAACACTTCAACATTTTAATTTAAGTATGTTGTCTAGATAATGAATTATATGTCATATCCTCAATACATGTTTTCTATATCCATCTCCGGCACATACGACCTGACCGTAAAACAGATAGTGAACTGTAGGCAGAACAAAACACACTCACGCAAACAGGTTCTGAAGTATGTAAATCTGGCAAAATCCAGGAGCACGCCCCCCGCCTGGACCCCCTACCAGGGCTTTTCCTTTGACCCACTGGCAGCCCCCTGACCCATGGCCGAAATTATGCGTATACTTCGATTTACTCTAGCTACGCCCCTGGATGTATATTTTAGATGTATACTATACAGAATTGTGCAAACTGAAATTGCCTAACTTTCATTTGATCAATGTTTAAGAATAATAAACTACTATTAATTTTAAAGTGTGCATGGCCACAGGTGACATTTTATATTTGTGACCTGCAACCTGCAACCCGCAACACGCAACCTGCAAAATAGCACTTCCCATATCTCACAATATTTTTCATATGATATGCTCCATATTCTAAAGGCTATGAATTTTGCACTAATATTTCACATATTTCATACTATAAGCACATATATTCCTTGCTAATATAATGAACTCTGACATCTATATTGAAAATACAGGGAGGTTTACTTATTAAATATTTATTTTTACATTTGTATTTGCATCATAATTGCATTGGTCAAATGACTAGGTGTGTAAATGATATACTGTTCTCAGAAATTACTATTTAAATAATTTTATCATCTGCTCCTATTGTGTTTTTGTGTATGTGTTATGTTTGTTTATATATTGTATTTAGTTTGCTTTTGTTTACTTTTTTTCTCATATAGCGTTCCCTTTTCTTATTTTGATTTGTTCAGATGAAATCATTCTCTATCTTTTTTTTTTCTTATTACATTTTTGTATTTTTTTTTCTTTTTATTATGTTAATCTAATATGTATATAACCGAAATCTTTTGACACCTTTAATTTTCTGTTATTTTTTTTTAAATTACATAACAAATAATCTTTTACTATTCTATTCAAGATATTCTGAAATTTTATAAAGATGACTTTATTGATTAGATTGGCCGTAAAGTATTGTAAAATTAGTTAACATAAACATTAGTTGCCCTTAGTTACTGCATTTCAGTTTTCATTTTTTTTTCTCTTTGTCCAAACATTTATTTTGAAATTTGTTAACATGGTTCATTGACTTGGTCATATTAATTATTGAATGCAGAAATGGTATACTAAATAGTATTATTTGTCTTTAATTGTTTATTTGTTCATCTTGTTATATGAGAGGATTTGTATAGGCCTGTTATCTAATCCTTTTGATTTACTCAATAAAATGTTTGAAATGAAATGAAACTCTGACATATTATGAAAACTAAATATTGCTTTGACTTGTCGGAAACACATTTAATGCAAATACTTCTTAGACACAATGAAATCTTCTTATTCCATATATCACCGTAGAAAAATAAAAAGAAGAAAAGTTCGGAAGAAAGATGCCGGCAGAGAAAAAGACAAGTGGTATATGGTGCAAGATGTGTTATTATATCCAACATAAAGTAGATGACCGGTTTCATGCAATATTTGGTCATTCTTCAATTCAATCAGTGACGACGATGTTTCTTCTTCATCTTTCCAGACTGTGTTTTATTTACGTGAAAGTCACGAATTAGAAATGCAGGGATGTTTTCACCTGGCTCCCAAGTTGTTCTGGAGCAGTCTTTCCACTTAACTTTGTATACCTCCTTACACTGGTGTCTACTGTAATCCATAATTTAAAATCTCCATTTAATATTTCTCCACCAAATATAAGGGGGAACATTTGAGGTGTATTCAGTAATTCACTCCAATTAACTATTCATTGTTTATTTCCAAATACAATTTGTAAAATGTTACATATTCAAATAGATGTTTACACATTGAACGAACTTTCTCAACTGACCAATACACATTAAGACATAACATTTATTTTAATTTATCTTGACTTAAACTTTCCACCTTTTTATTTACTACTACAGACCATTTAACAGACTGAACAAATTTATCATCAAATGCCTGACATCCCTAATGAGAGATAAACAGCAAATAAATCTAACTAACCACCACCTGTTTGTCTGTAATGTAAAATCTAATCATGCAAAACTAATTAAGACTTTCTTAATCAATGGAAAATATTGAAATGTAGAAAATTATTTAAAATATAACCTAATCAAACTTTCATGTAAATATGCACTGCTATATAAGTCAAAATGAGCTCAAATTTTAACTGCAGCTACATGGCAATGAGTAGTTTAACATATATTCCGGGTTTTTCTGTGAAATTTTTCTTTCAGCTGATTTTTATCGATTATAGAAATTGGGCATATTTTGATAAACAATCATATTTGAATCTTTTTTCTCTGAAACCGCTGAACCAAATTAAAGCCAATTTGGTTGGGATGGTCCTTGGGTGGTTCCCTTTCAATAGTGTGTCTGACAGCCCCACCTTCCATTCAAAATGGCTGCTGTTACTAAAAATATAAATTTCTTTAGTTGTCATTTTCTGCTTATTACAAATCAAAATGAACTCAAATTTTAACTGCAGCTACATGGCAATGAGTAGTTTAACATATTCTGGGTTTTTCTGTGAGATTTTTTCAGCCAGTTTATACCGCTTAGGAATATTTGAGATAAAAATCACATCAAAATCTTTTGCTCAGAAATTTGAGTTGAAATGATCCACTTTCAAAATTATGTGTAACACCCCCATTTTCTGTTTCAACTTTAGATGTCAAATTGAAAACCAGTTGAGCGATTACAGGCTCCTGGGAGCCTCTAGTTGTATTTTGTAAAGTGTTTTCATGTAGTTGACAATTATTCATTTATGTTTTCCCTGGGTAAATGAAGTGTATGAAAACAGGGTCCCCTATGTGTGCTTCTCTGGGCATCTTAGATCATTGTACAGACCAGGTGTTGTTGAATAAATGATTTTGTTATATAAGAACAAAGACAAATTCAATCAAATATTATTGATGTTTTTATTAATTGTAATTATTATTGATTTAATACATTAAAAGAAATTAGACAAAGTTTTAGATGATTGTTTGTTTTTCTCATTTAAACATTCGTAATTTATCTGCTTAGCCTTTAAAGCTATACCCTGACTGCGAATAAACTATAAGATACTGTTTGAGGATATAACAAGCATTAAAGAGTTAGGAGAACACCACTGACAGGCCGAAGATCACATATTGTTGCATCGAGAACACCTCACCAGGGGTGGAATTCAAACCCGAAACATTAGTAATAATAGGCACTGATTGTATTCTTTTTAGCTCAACATGACAAAGCCTTGAAAGTCAATGTGAGCTTTTGCCATCACTGAGCTTCTGTCCATTACCATTTGAATATTCTCCTATGAAACCGCTTAGCCAAATGATCCAAGACTTGGTAGGAATCAAATATGGAAGATCCTCTATAAAGATTGCTCTTTTGTTTGTTTTTTTCGTTCCGTTAACAAACATGGCCGACGTAGTCAATTCTTGTTACTGGATAGTAAATTTCCAAAAATCTTCTCCTCTGAACCAGCTTGGTTAAATGAACCAAAACTTGGTTGTGAGCACCTATGGATGCACACTAAAAAGAATGCTTATTCGTCCCGATCCGTTAATAAACATGGCCGCCATGGGAATTTTTGTTTCTAGTTGGTCCGACTGATGAGCGACACAAGCTTATGCCACTGAGCCTCTAATATTTACTAATTACTGTTGACATACTTTATTATTTTAAAGACTGCATTGTTGGATTGACAGTTGGAGTGCTCGCATTGAGTGCGGTAGATCGTAGGTTCGAGCCCGATCATATCACACCAAAGACTAGTATTAATATATGTTGCTTCTCTGTTAAAGATGCAGAATTAAGGGAAAGAACAAAGACATGTTAGCTCGGAATCAAAATAATGTGTCCGAGTGGAGCGATATGTCCACCCATGGACTGTTGTTTCAGTGAACTAGCATTAAAAAATGGAGAGAAAAAAAATGTTTGAAGCCTCGTTCTCCGTGTAACATTAATTGATAAAATAAACAAATTAATTGCATTCTACCGGTACTTGTAATCTTAAGGAAAACAAACATTATTTACAAAATCTCAATCTTTTTTATCAAGAATATTTTTAAAACTATCAACTTTGTCCGAAGGCTTATTATAATACTTGAAAAATGTTCGTGAATTAGACCAATTATCAGTTTTTAAAATAACATCTAATGGTACTCCACATTTAAATGCTGATGTAACTGCCGCTGATCGCGTACTATGTGGCGCAAATTTTGAAATATCTATTCCTGACAAAGAAAGAATTTTTTGGATCCCAGAACTTTAAATTTGTCTTGATATTGATCTGAAAGGTTTTATAGTAGTAATAAAAAGTATTTTCTCTTCTCTAATTAACCCAGACCTATCAAGATAATGCTTCGTTGTGCACACAGTGCATTAACTTTCGTCAGAGTCATATATCTCCAAGTAAATAGGGGACAAATGCTTCCCTGGTTTAGAAGTCTTTAACAATTCTAATAATCGGATACGAACATAATTTTCAGTAATTTCAATGAACCTTATGTCCATCAAATTTAAAGTTTGTCCTCTTTGTCCTGTTAACAAAGACAGTAACATGACAAGTTTCCAGGTCAGATGTTTTAAGGATAAACGATTTACCGGTACGAGTGTTTTCAAATATTTTAGAACAATACAAAATTTAATTGATTGATGATGGACGTGTGAAAGAAGGCTCCCTGAAGTTTCATGGTTTTATGCACTCACATACTCCTTTAGCGAACTTATAGTGAAGTTATAAATCATTCATCAACACTTCTATTACTGGTGAAGCTTCCGCTCGTCTTAGCTCCTTCCCCCGAACCGAATTGCTCTAGATTGATAGACTTTTCGTTCGCGTCAGTCTAGCCCTCATCTTGAAAATATAGTGCAAAATTGCACTGGTGACTAACAAAGCTAATACTTTCTTGCTTCTATCACTGTTTTTATGTTGCAACAACCTATTTATTCAATAACCAAGGCGTGATTGAATGTTTGATCCATTGAACTGTTATATAAGCCAATTGTTTTTAGAACTTTTATTTTACTTTTTATCAGCACCTAAAGAGCAACAAAACTTGCTTCTCTAACCCTTTATTGGCCTTATTTCTATTCATTAGGAAATATCAACCACAAAAAACCTCATAAGGTATGTGGCTGTCTAATATTTGTAAGTGTTCAAATGCAAAGTACCCCCTTGAAGATATTTAATGAAAACATCTCCATCTGTTGAGTTCAGACTGTGTAATATACCAAAACTTACCTATTCTCTTATATATTACAGTTATTAAGCTAATTTCTAATATAATAAGCCATTTTAACACATATATATGCCTCAGTTGTATATTTAATAGCTAAATACTATGAAATGTTTGCATTTAGCCCCCCCCCCCCCTTTTACGTCCCATAAAATGAGTTCACATCATTTTGAATTTTGTTAATTCATGCTTTAACCTCATAAATTATGTAGCTTAAGGCATCAAATAAGTTTTTGTATGTAGATCTACAGTTGAAATTCCTTCTAATTCCATCAAATATGCAAAATATGATTTATTGATATTTAAGTCTTGGAATTTGTTATGGTGCAAAACTATAATTTTCCCCAAAACTCAATAAATATATGCTTCAACATAATTTTTCTCACTGTTTAAGTAAGCTGGATGTTCAAATGTACTGTTACAGTCAAATAAAACTCTAAAACATGAGATCCAAATTGACAATTTGAAAATTTAGCAGAAAATGCTAAACAGTCAATATAATTTTCATGAGATGGCTTAAATTACCAAGTTTTTATAACATAATTTTCAATTAAAACTGCTTTCTACAGCCTTATATTGTTTCATAAGTACAATTCACATGTATTCTAACTGAAACTACCAAAATTTATGAGGAAAGATTTGTAGGATTGAAAACAATCCAATAATGATATCACCATATTCTATTTTTTAAGTCGACTAACTGGTACATGACGATTTACAAAAAAATCATTCATAGCAAAAATATTTTCAATATTATATGCCCTTCTACTGCAAAATCACATGCAATCACATATCCCCAATAATTATAAAGTCATAAATCAAAATAAAATGAGTTGCAATACCCTCTGTCCATTTATATCCAGTGCTTGGGAACAATATTCCAAAATATTACATAACATGCATTTCGACCATGGAATCATTTTGTAACATTTTTGTATGAAAAAATGTCACTCTGTGTCTGTTGTGACATTTTAGGCTAATTTGAACATGATAGCAACAAAAGTTCAATTTGACGTTTGTTGCCTTAAGGTGTGAAACCTATAATTAATTTCTTTTGCATTTTCTACTAAATTTGTGTTTTTTCGAGCCTGCCTGGCTATTTTATCTTAAGTTTAACCTTTCTAAGACGATATATTTTCTGAAACGTACATGATTCCTCTACGTTCTGTCAAAATATCAGGGCATGTTTAAAGACTTGCAGTGAAATTCCAGGCTATGGAAAACACCTACTCTAAAAATAGCTCAGTCATCCCCGGGAAATTCAATATATATAGATCATGCATCAAATCCTCCATAGAGGTATTAAAATACAACTAAATGCATCAAATTTGGGCTCAAAATAATCCTTGTATATTTAACTTCAATAATCAATTGTAATTATTCTATTCCATTCAGTATTTGTCACAATACAACAAAGTGAAAGGAACTTTTTTTTTAAAAAGAGACTACTTTTGTATATGTTCTTAGCTCTGATTGGTTGAATTACTTGTTTGACACCTAAATACACCACGCATAAATCTGGTAACCAGTGGATGCTCTCCAATAGTTTGGTTGATGTTATCAATCGCTGTAAGAGAAGACACGGCAGATCGAGCAGTTTTTAATGAACTATATCCCAATCCTTTTTGATTAGAGAGAATCTAAATAACCTACTAGTAATGCGGGAGATGGCTTGATCGGATTTGCCGTCCTTTCACTACAAAATTGCATCCATCTAGAGAGATGCACCCGATATTGCTTTTTGGTTGATATTTTCCATGAGGATAAGATAATGTTGGCAGCGTGTTCCGATATTCCTCTATGTCCGATGATCTGCCTGACAAGGGAAAAACTGCCAATCTGAGATTCTTTATCGGATGAGATTTCGTTGGATCTGTTGGTGATGATAGTAAATTTTTCATTTGCGGTAGTAGATAACTGTCTGCAGAAACCATCTGCAACAACCTTGTGAACCAAGCTTTCGTTGTCCATAGCGGAGCAATTAAAACGAGCTGTCCTTGATCTTCCTCCAATTTCTTCAACACATGTGCTATTAGACTGAAAGGAGCAAAAGCATAATTAAAGGAATACTCCAGTCAGTTGAAAAGTTGTTTTAATTCAATTCATTATAACTTTTTATTCATAAATAACTTATTATTTTAAAAAAGCACCTTTATTAACATTAATATACCCAATTAAAAATGTGAATATTTGGAATTTCCTGTCGTAGTGTAAGCGGCCATGACACATATTCATGTGACGTCACAGAATCGGATCATGTTAGTTGAATAAATAACATGTATCTGACTCTTCCCAACATCGTTCCCGCTTGGTTATGTTTTAAAATAAGATCAACTGCAATACAATGTTTATAATCGTATATCGTTCTAATTTTTTTTCTTAATATTCCCATCCAATGTTACATTTTCATAAAACAATGAGTTTATTTGTATCGGGAGGGGGGAGGGTCTACAGAGAATTTCACGTTTTACGTGATTGGCCGTATAGTTTAAATAACTGTCAGTTTTAACTAATTTTATGCGTACACATGTTTTTTTTTCTTTTTTGTCCCCAATGCTGTCGTACTTTCCCGTGTTTTTCGAGGTCACTGGTCGATGTATTGACAAGGGTAATTACACAAAAAAATTCTTCTCATATATTCCCTTTTAATTTCGTTAGTGCAATAAAATGCTTAGCATGAAGTCATAATGCTTTTGTAAATATCAAAAGATAAATATACGACGTTATTTTACGATTTACATAATTTTTAATGATACAATTGCAACTGATCAATACTGATATAATATACGAAACCGGCACTAATACGTCACAGCTCTTTCGGAAGAGCTTTAATTTTAGGTATAATCCGAGAATGGATTATGTCCCACATTGTAGAGTGTTGAAAAATGGCGACCCCCATTGTTTGGTGCAACCGGCAACTTCAATCACCAAATTCTACCTTACGGTATATTATTTTTAACATTCATTAACACAAATGTCTTTTAGTTAATGTCATTTAAATATTCACGCTAACTTGTTAAGACCATGGAGTTTTTCTTTAAGTCTATGATCCCATTTAAACGGAAAAGCATCAACAACAATTGCATTTGCATCTGGTAAATATGAAGCATATTTATTCAACTGAATATTTAATCGTGATGCAAAAAGGTCTTTTTCAAATGGTCCATAAATATTAGAAATAATCCTAAAAATTGTTGTGTTCAGTTTCCACTCCATGTCAACACTTAAATGCCTAGACAAAAAAATCTGCTTCGGTGTTTAATTTCCCTGGCAAATGAAAATCACTAAGCTTTATATTTCTACTGATGCACCAAAACCATATTTGTTTTGTTAATTCATTCAAATGTTCTTTTCTATCTCCATATTTTGACAGGTAGCTGACTGCCACATAATTATCCATTAACAGTTTTACATGCATATCATTTTCATTAGATAGTAAGCTCTTAAGAGAGAGAGAAAAGCTGCCTTCAATTATTAAAAAAAATTATATGATTTTGTTGTTCCTCATACGACCAGAATCCTCCTGTTTTTATTGGTGTACCGTCAATGATTCCGCCCCATCCAGTGTTTGAGCTGTCAGTTTTGATAACTTTAGCCGGGTCGGTCAGAATTAATGACTTATAACAAGAATTTATATTATTATGCCACCAATTAAGAGAGTCCACTTTGACTTTTCACTGATTTGAATTTTAGTTTCAAAATTCCCACAATTTCCTTTTAATTTTTTGTCTTTTTCAATTTCTAGATTTTTGTAATACAACGCTCCATATTCCATTCATGGATCACTTGCTATCATTTTACCAATTACTTGAGCTAATTCTCGAATTACTGATAGACAAACAGATGTCAGATAATTCTTTGGCTTTCTCGGATGTCAGTCTCACTATCATATTTTCCTAATTGAATAAGAACCCCAAGAATGTTATTGAAGTATACGTATTTGGCCGTAAAACTGATTATATGGGCGAATTGTTAGACCTAGGTCATCAACTAAATGTAAAGTATCAGAGGCGGATCCAGACATTTTCATAAGGTGGGGGCCGTTTTTTTTATAGAAAAAATCTCCATAGTCTGAGTTAGTTTATCAAAATCAATACTAGTTTTAATTTTCAACTAAAACTTGTTTGACCGTATGATATACCTCAAATAGCTACACGTGACCGTTATCGTCATTTTCGGGAATTTTCAACCTATATCGCAACTATCAGACTAATTAAACAAAAACAAGGCCCGAGTTTTATCAAATTGACCGGTGAAAGCTTAAAACACATACAACTTAATTTGAGTACAAGTGTGTATGTATTCAAACCCATGTCAGTCAGTGGTGAATGATATGAAGATTTTAGCATCCGACGACGGACACAAAGTGATGGCAGAAGCAATTATGGATCTTCATCTAACTACGACGGACGCAAAGTCTTACTGGTGTAAAAAGCTCAAATGTTTTTTTTTTAAGTGGTAACATAGAAACTGACAACATGTATCATCATCATCAGGTTAAATGGTCCAAATCACAGTACAATATAATAAATATGTATTACAACAGACAACAGTAAATCTTGTATGTGTGTTACTAATGATAAAGCAAACATGATAAAAACGGAAATATTACATGTGACTGTCAGACAGATTCGGTCTCATTTGATAACTTAAGACGCTCTTATACAATAGTTATACGTTGCTTTGTTTTAATAGATTTGAGCAATTGTTGCTGCCGATACGGGCAGCATCAGCAAAAGACGCAAACTACTGAAATGTTTGGATAGAATATTACATTCATCTTTTGTATTGTGTTTTCAATCGTTTTGGGTATATCATTTTTGTCTTCGACCATAGCCCACTCTCTCTTCCACAAACGGAGTTCGTTTCTCAGGCTCATCCTAGATGGCAAGTCATCTTTGAAGAAGTCTTCAATAAGGTTTATAATTTCATCAGTTAGCAGATGAAGATTAGAAGGAAGCACACAAAGAGTTTGTCTAGCAGTCTCGCTTGAGTGGCTAATCGACTCTCAAATTCCATTATTAAGTGGTCGAGGTATGGAGGAAATAGTGCGCGCATCCAGTATTCAAAAGCATTATTGGCTGTTACATTGTTCCTATTCAGTGTCTGTTTTCCACATATCCGTGGCTTTGTAAATTCTACTTCTACACTTTCCGCCATATCACTAGCTTTTTCCCATACATCTTTGCATTCTACTTCATAAATTTCTGTAATTTGTTTCAATTTATTTTTAACGAGATTTATTTTTTCGTGCGCCATTATGATATTTAATGTTAGTCCTTGCAAAAGGAGACTGAAAGATCTTAAATATCCAGAAAAATGAAGATTAACAAAAAAAGGTACCATCCACGTCGTAGATGTTAACTGTGTCATCAATCCATTGGCCTCAGTAACAGATTTTGCATCCCAGGTACCCGTACGCCCTGTCGAGATAGTTGTCAAACAATGTATGACCGCTTCATACATGTGTCTCAAATGTTGTAGTGTTGTGTGCCGTTCTACCCATCTTGTTTCGCATAAACTTTTCATACTGGACGATTTGATTTCATCAAGCTCCTTTTCTTTCCTTCGTGAATTGACAATTGTTAACGCATCTTCCAAAGCTGTTTGTCTTTTCGGAGAATACTTAAAAAATATACCTAGCTGTTTGGTGTTCTAAATCATCATTTGCATTTCTTTTACTCGGCATGATTTTGAAACTGCCAGATTTAAATCGTAATTCATGCAGTAATAGCATTTAGCATTAGGATAACTTTATTGTATCCTTGTTGCACACCCCTTATGAATACATGCCATGTTTCCAGGGCCATCATATGATTGTGACCGGCAATTTACCATGCTTAATCCCAGTTCATGAACTTTGTTTACAATTTTTTCTGCGATTGCCTCACCTGTGGTGTTTTCGCACTCGACAAATTCGACAAGTCTTTCGAATGGTTGGTCATTATCAAGGTAACGTAGGACAATACCTAGTTGTTCCTTACCACTGTTGTCCGTTGATTCGTCTGCTTGGATACCAAAGAGTGGGCCATGTGGCTGTTTCTAAAGTTTAGAAATGATTTCCGCTTGAATAAATATTTTGATACACGAAAGGAGTTCATTTTGTGATGTTTTAGATGTACATTTTTTTGTATAAGATGCATTTTTTTGCGCAAGAGTCTAAATGTTCTTTTAGTGTAGTATCACCAAGGTCACTACATAATTTAATAATTCTTTCAAATTTCCGAAAACAGCCTTATCCTATCGTCAGATTTCTTCATCGTCTCGTCATCACGATGCGATCTAAGTGCAATCCATTGTCGTCCACAGAACTAAATACATCTGATAATAGATTCTAGGATATTCCGATTTTTTGCCACTCTCTCTTGAAGTCTTTTATATAAAATATAATAAATCCTTGCTTCGACATTTTTGCATGTTTTAACAAAGTTTTCCATCAATGTAATGGATGTTCTATGGTATGCACAAGAAGCGTGATGTTTCAGATCATTTATTGCATCCTTCCAGTTACTGTATGCTTTAGCAATAAGCAGTTTTGGACGACCTCCTGGTGTATTTTCCTCAGGGAAAAGAACACACGGCAAACAGTACAGACCATCTTCTTCGATAGAATGCGAAATAAAGTCGAACTGATTGAACCACTGATGTTGACAAGACCTTGTTCTGAAACCCGTTTTCTTACTTTTATCTTTAATTTTTTTCCCTGGAAATATATAGGTGTTTGGTGGAACTCTATTCTTGATCAACGAAAATTTGTTTCATCATTCAAACATAATTGGTTCATTACTGAAAACACCCAACTGGTAGTACTTTTAACATATGTATCTTTATTTAAACCGTCGAACTCCCTTTGTCGTCAATTGAAGCTTCATGTTTCGATTCATCGATACATTCATTATCTGATGGGGTATCATGTGTGGGTTCACTTACATCATCGTACTGCATTGTAGAATTAGGATCTAATTCTCGACAAAAATCTTCCTTGGAGTCGACGTAAACAGACTTAGAATCGCCACTATTTGTTGTACTAGATAATTCTCTTCTCTGAAATAGGGCATTTATTTTAGATTGTACTGTTTTTTTGTTTTTTAATTTGGACCATGGGGTCATTTTTAACTTTCAAACCTTCGTTCTTTCTCTTCTTTGATTCAATGAAAGTCGTAGTTTCCTTGGAAAGATACACGAAGTGATTCGGTTGATCCGGTGCGCTATGTGTATTGTCAAGGGACCCATCCCTCGACCAGAGAATGAATAAAGTATGTCCAATGCTTATGACTTGTGTTCCTCTTGGTATCAAATATCCATTGAATAAAGGTCGTATGCCTTTGTTACAGTCTGGGTAAACCATGGAAATGTGTCTATTTATAGCCGACGTTAAAGCCATGGCGTGTAAAAGAGAACACCACCTTTCTGGGGTCAATGTTAAGCGCCCTTCTAATTTTATACTTTTCATTTTGTCTTTTGAAAAAAACCATCTCCTTCGTCGGATACTAGTAAAATGCAAATAATGTATCGCGGTTAGTATAAATGTCTGGGTCCATAAGAGATTCGTCTATCTTCGGGTGCTTTGTGTAGAAAAGGGGGTAAAGCTCACGTAAGACACTTGACAATAATTCATCTCCTGAAAATAGAAGTGAAATAACAAACGCTTGATTGGAAACATACCCACGGCTAATCGGCTAATCGGATACAACTTAAAAAAAAAACAATTTAGGTGAAACAAATGTAAACTAGAACAACTGTCATGTTGTCAAATGGGTCCCGTTTTAACATAGGAGTATTATACGTTTCTGTTTTAAGACAAATATTTTTCTTACTACAAATGTAATACGATAATAAAAAGCACAAAAATTATTGTATATTCACCAATTCGTCCAAGTTACAAATCAGGTGAACTAGTTTCAAAGAATAGTTTGTGAATTTTTAGCCAATTAAAAACAAGAATTACCATGTCGGTAGTGTTTTTAACCAATCAAACCAAAATGATATGTCCACATATTTTTATCCGGAAACAAGCCTGTCGACGCTGAACGAGGACAGATAGTGATCACCCTATGTCTTCCTGCTCTATAAGCAAGGCAAAGCGGCACAACAATTGATGACGGATGGACAGACTGACAGTCAGATTAACAAAGAGATTCCTATGCGGGACCTTATGAGAGGGTCGAAAAGTATTGAATATGTATGGTTCGGCTGGTCTAAATGGGTCATTAATGTTTTCAGAAAAGACTACTTTCAAATCATTCCAACTCATAAACTCGATCCCGGGACAGAAAAAACATACGAGTTAAGGTGGTACCCAACACCTGACCCAAAATGTTCCTGTCGTTTAATTTTTTTTATTTTTTTTTTGTGTAAAACATTATGATATTACCTAACAAATATTAAAAAAGCAAAAGATTTTAACCAAGGAATTCAGCACACTTCCATTTTAACCCCCCCCCCCGAAATCGAAGGTATAGCCGTAGATGACAAGAATGTTAGTTAATGCTTGATTTTCTTTTTTTGGGAGGCAAAATAAATAATTTACTACATAGTTAAGCTTATGTTGAAAGTGTGATACCAGTTCCAGCTAATTAACACGAAAATTATAGATATTTTTTTTAATTAGCAATTTTTTTAGATGAAAAATAGAATATTTCACCAAGAAATGCCGTAAAATATAACGGCAAAAACATTTTTTTTAGTAGTCATAATTAAAGAAAACATGTGTCGTTTAATTTTTCTAAAAAAAACTCATACAATATAAAGAACAATTATAGGTAACACTGATTAAGTTTCAGAATTTTTCAACCAACCGAAACAGAGAACCGGAGAACTTTTTCACCCTCCCCCCTTTAAAAAAAAACACTATTTTAAGTCCATACGAGTGCATTTTGCTGAATAACTCTACCTTTATCTCCTTATAATGTGACTATTTTATATGAACATTAACTGATTCCATTATATTACATTTAATTTAATAATTTCCATACTTACATGTGTCATACTGTCCAAATTAGGAAAAGCAGGTCAAGAAATGCTCCCTCCCCCAGAAAAAAAATTCCTAAAAACCTTTAAAAAAAACATGTTATCTAAAAATTGTGTCGTTCATTTTCTTCTAAAATCCTTATGTAATTTGAAGACCAATACTAGGTAACACTGTCTAAGTTTCAGAATTTTTCAACAGACCAACCGAACAACCGACATACTTTGTCATCCCTCCTGTTTTCCAAAAAACACCATTTTAAGTCCATATGAGTGCATTATAGCTGAATAACTCTATCTTTATCTCCTAATAATGTGACCATCTTATATGAATAGCAATTTATTCCATTATATTACATGTAATGAGTGAAGTTGAAAGCAATGTACTGGAATAACAAGTGACTACCACGGCACCAAAGTAATCTCTCTTTGATTCTTAAAAATACGTTGAACAGATTTTCATTGTATTTTTCGGGGAGCTCATCTGATAATTTTTTCCCTTTCTTCCTACATACAAGTTTGTGTTTAATTAAACAAAAGCTATAACTACCACAATACCATAGAACTCTGGGCTAAGCTACATGTTAGTGAAAATGCCCCTCCCTTTTTTGGAACCTTAGTTGACAGAGTATTTGGGGTAAAATGTAGACACTGAGATTATTATAGTTTTGTATAGCAAATCTGTGAAATCAAATCTCAATTGTATTGTAGTTGATGACCTTTTTCTTTACCTCTCACCAACTGTATTGGATAAATGTATTGACCAGCAGCAGTACATTTTCCTTATCACATTTACATCTAATTCCACAACGCGTCTAACCTCGTTCCATCCATTACTGACATGCATATATCATTTTCGTCTATTGTTATTTCTGAACCAATATCAAGCAGATTATGTGTACATGGTTCTGTGTAGAGGTTGTGGTCATGTAATTTTGGGTCTAGAAAAAATGTGGTTTTCCGTTCACTGAGACACTATTTAATTTTTTGAAAAATGAAGATCGTTGGTTTTTTGTCTTGTTTGCCGTAAAGTAACCACGGCGACACCTATCTCTACCCATCGTTATAATTTTTTTTATACCAGATATTATCAGTAAATGTTAATACTATTTATTAGATACACTAAAAAATGTAAAACAATCATTAAGGTCATATCAGCACAGCATCCGTTTTGTAAACATTGTACATCTGTGCCAGCTAAACGCTTGAAATTGAAGCGAACTTTTAAAACACTTCACTGATCCCGGTAATGTTTTCCGTTAGAATAGAGTTACCTCCCTGTAGTGATAGGTACCACCTTAAACACCTCATTATGACACCAAAACCAAACTTATCGGGAAATGTTTAAAATGGTAATTACTCTGCATATTTTTATGGATAAAGTGGGCGGAAGTCCTGTATGAATCAATTTTGAAAGGGAACTTTCCCAAGATAGGTTGACTTTTGTCAATGGATTCAGTGGCAAATGTTACAATGCGAGTCATTTACAACGGACAGACGCTAAGAATGAATGATATGATTTTTGACGGCGACTTTCCAAATTAGAAATTGCGCCCATAAAAAAAAATTTGGAATTTGGAAAAATTCTGATATTACTTACTTTATAATTTAATATATGATTAATAATTTCGTGAGTAAAAAATAGAAAATAAAATTGTGTTATATGTGAACCAAAATAACCAAAATAGCTGTCATTAATACATTATGCATTTGAGATATTGAAATAGTTTGACACATCCCAGTTTAACAGGTATAGTGTATCGTATTGGGTGGGTACTATGACCTTCCTCTAGATACACATTAACCCTATATTGTTGTAAACGAGGTACTTGACATCGATGATATCTCCACGCAAAAATTACCAAAGTTGATATTTTAGGACAGAATAACAAACAAAAATAATTAAAAATACGTAAGTAGACTGAATTTATATGTATTTAAGAGTTATACCAAAATATATGATACTGAAGCTGCCAGTTTATGTTTGGGTTGTTGCCCCTTGCTCAGTGTGGATAAACGGAAACTTATAGTGTTTCCGCATGCCCACAATGGTCATGTGCTAACAAGGATCCCAAACACCACATGGCCGCTCGATATATAGATGTTTACTTTTAGTTTGAGATATATGGATGTCAAATCCTAACATACTAAGGTAAATTGCTAGGATATAATATATATATATATATATACATAATCCCAGATTAGTAAAATGGAAAAATGAATTTTACAAAAAATATACACATTTCTCATACGATAAACCTCGTGATGAGAGTATGTGCTTAGTACTGACTATGAAATATGATAACGTGGTGACCATACTTAATTCGTCATAATGAGGTGTTTAAGGTGGTACCTAACACTACAGGGAAGTAACTCTATTCTAACGAAAACATTACCGGGATCAGTGAAGTGTTTTAGAAGTTCGCTTCAATTTCAAGCGTTTAGTTGGCACAGATGTACAATGTTTACAAAACGGACGCTGTGCTGATAGGACCTAAAGGTGTAAAACCACTAATTAATTTCTTTAAGGTTTTCTACT
>MJUT01033615.1:38372-54916 GCA_002080005.1 Gigantidas platifrons
CTCACAAATTATTTGATATTATGAGGTTGAATGATCTGAAAAACATGAATACTGAACCTACCAGAACATGTAGCACACGCCAATCTTTGCTTGACCCTGTTTTAGTATCTGATAATTGTAATGTCCTTGAGTCGTATGTAATTCAAGTAGATAGAAAATATAGTGACCATGAAGAAACAATTGTCTACCTAAAAGTCGCTCTTAAATCAATCAATACGTATAAACGATTAGTCTGGGATTATCAAAATGCCGATTTTGAGACCTGTAACGATTGTATATCCTCTTTAATTGGAACTCAATTATATCTCCAGAAAATAGTATGGACGAAAACTGTCAAACATTTACAAATAAATTTATTGAAATAATAAAAATTGTATTCCCCAAAAGGAAGTTACAATAATACTAAATGACAGAGTTTGGTTCAATTCCGAATTAAGAAAGGAAATAAGAAAACGAGACAGACTTCGAAAACTGGCTCGTAGATCGAATAGTGATTCCAATATTATACAATTATTGACTTTTAATGAGGTCTACTCATGACTATACGGACCTGATCAATGATTGATTGACCGAGGCCAACGGCCGAGGTTAATCAATCATTGACCAGGTCTGTATAGTCATGAGTAGACTGAAATCAAAAGTCAATAACTGCTTTATTAAATAATAAGGAATTTTTCAAACTTAATAATTGTTTTATCATTTTTCTATATTATTACATGTGTATTTAAATATTAAAATTTTGAAATCTTATGAAAACTGAAATTTTTGAAATCTTATGAAAACTGAAATTTTTGAAACTTTTTGAAAATTTTATCATTTAGAAATTTCTTGGAAATTTTTAAATCTTATGTAGGTTTGAAATTTTATTAGAAAAAAAGAAAATATAATTTTGAAATTTTTTGAAAATTTTGAAATTTTATGAATGAGTAAGACGCAATTTGATTGGTCGACACAACTTGACATCTTGGCTTTGGTTGGTCGGTGGGCAAGCCCGAATATATATTACGCTAGGTGTACTCACTGCACGCGAGGTATACTCACTCTAAGGTAGAGTTGAGAAAATGCTGTTTAGGCCAATCAGAAAAAAAGCAAAATTCCTGATAATTTAATAACAATAAATACAAGAAGCAAAGCAATAATGTAAATAATTCAAAAAGGCATGCTAAAGAGCAATTTTATTTTAATGTTAATACTTTACTAGATGATTTTTCAAGTTCAAATTCGAAATCATACTGGTCATTGATTAAAAAATTGATTAAATCTTCTGGAGATAGATCACCAATAAGTCATCTCAGATGATTATGAAAAAGCATGTCTTCTAAATAATTATTTCTGTTCTATATCTATATTAAATGACAGTAATGCATCAAAACCCGACTTTCCTCTAGAACAAATACAACACTATATTTCTGTCAAATTACTTCGAGTAAAGTTCTCGATATTTTACAAATTTTACAAACTTGGAAAAGCGCCAGATCTGGATTCCATCAGTCATCAAATGCTTAAGAAAACGTGTAATACTGTTTGTGTTCCCCTCTCTCTCTTGTTTAATTTATCGCTTTCTAAATCGGAATTTCCAACGCAATGGAAAACCGCATCTGTTATACCACTCTTCAAAAAGGGAGACAAATCATTAACAGGATTTAAAATATTAAATTTTAAATCGGATTATTCGAAGGGGTCTAATCCTTTAGGTACATAGCGGTGCGTTGTCGTTTTTGTTGTGATTAGTTGGGTAGTTAGTTGTAGCTTGGGAATCTTACCTTACATCTGTATCTTTAACCCCCTTCGTAGAGGAGCCATACGGTGTATGTTGAACATGTGCTCATCTATTTACAGTGCTGGGTTTCCTCCACAAATAAGCCATCCATATATGTGCTCGATATTTACAGTGTTACTGACAGAAGTTCCACTTCCTGTTTAAAAATTGCAATCAAGAGCGAAGGACAAATTGTTTTAATTTACCGTGTGGAGATAAAAGTTTTAGTAATACGAGTATCATTTAGTAATTTTAAAGGGAACACATATCAATGGATTTGATATTTAACTTTTTTTTTTGCTGTGGATGTTTTATTTTAAACATCATGTTTGCACGATTTAAATTTGTCGTCAAATGATACTGTGTTCATACACGTGTTACAAGTCTCATCATTAATCGGTCACAGCGTGAATAGAAAATTATGCGTAAAGTTGAGACGGTCCACTAGAAAGCGGGTGCCAACCGCTGCAAGTATATATGCCAAGGTGCTTCCACAAGTTTAAATATGAGGAGTAGTCCAGCAGTTAACATCGTCAAGTGTGTCGTCAACGGTCATGTCGACCTTGCCAGCCGTAGGACTTCCAGAGCTACACAATGTACTTATAGGAGGGTTCCTCAGCGGCCTTCTATCTCAACCGTTGGAGTAACAGGACAAGTACTGGTTAGATTGGCAGTGTGATGCAGGTAATATGCATGTGAATACTAGTAAATGAATTACCATTTGAAACATTTTTGCATATGACAATATAACTAGAAATGTTGCTCAAAACATTAAACAAAAAATAATGTTATGTGAATGCGTAGATTTGTCTAGCCATTTGTGTAATACTTTAACTAAAGGGGGTAGACACAAAAAATTCAGTCTTTCAAGGTCAGCTTTCAATCCAGCGGGGTGAGCCTGTTGCATATAACATGATTGTCTGTCAGATAATAATTTTCAGTATATAATGTGGTATATACCGATGGTGGCGAAACATCATAATCGGACAAAATTTAGTATATGATATGGTATTCTGATGTGGCATATAACACGATTATTTGATAAATTTCAGTATAATATCATAACATGGTATACCGATGGTTGCGAACACTTGATTATCAGATAAATTTCAGTATATAATGTGTTATACAGATGTAATTGATATGTACTAACCTAATGTCCTTACTATCAAGTTTAGCTGATATGTACTTATCTTATTATCAGATGTTTTACTGATGTGTGCTCATCTTATTTTAAGATGCTTAGCTGATATGAACTTATTTTATTATCAGATGTTTAACTGATGTGTACTTACCTTATTTTTCATGTTTAACTGATATGTACTGAAAAACTTAAAATATTTTAGCTGATACTTATTAACCTTATTATCAGATGTTTAGCTGATATGAACCCCTTATTATCAGACGTTAAACTGATGTACTTACCTTATTATCAGATGTTCAACTGATATGTACTTATATTATTGTCAGATATTTAGCTGATATGTACATAATATCTTAATTTCAGAGGTTTAGCTGATATGAACTTACCTTATTACCATCTGTTTAGCTGATAATTACTAACCTTATTATCAGATGTTTAGCTGACATGTACCTACACATATAGTGATGCACCTTATTATCAGATGTTAAACTTATCTGTACTTATCTTTTATCAGATGTTTTGTTTATGCGAATTATCTTATTTGCAGATGCTTAGCTGATATATGTTCTCATCTTATTATCAGAAGCTTAGCTGATATGTACTTGTCTTATTATCGGATGTTTGGCTGTCAGATATGTACGTCTTATCTTATTATCAGATGCTTTGCAAAACATTACCTTATCTTATTATCGGATGTTTAGCCGATGTGAGCTAATTATCTTAATATCAGATGTTTAGCTGATATGAACTTTTCGTATTATCAGATGTTTGGCTGACATGTACTTATATTATTGTCAGATGTTTAGCTGATATAAACTTATCTTATTATCAGATGTTCAGCTTGATTGATTGATTGATTGATTGGTGTTTAACGTCCAGCGAGCAATTTTTCAGCTATATTCAGGACGAGAATAATTTAAACGCCACGAGACTCGAAACAAGGAAATGTGATGGGTAGGGACGGATAATTTAGCCAGTGCAACAGGTCTCTTATGGACCACTCATCATGAGCATAATGCTCATAGTGAGCTGTTACACTGGGTTCTTTAACGTGCGAAGAGGGTGGCAATCTCTCAACACGGGACCTCGGTTTTATTTACGTCTCATCCGAAGGACGGGTTGGCTGTGAATTTCTACATCCCGAACAACCGACGGACGCTCCTTCAAGCCGAAGAAGCCCTCGGTCCCATTTCTATACCCCGGGGTTTCCGCGGGGATGATCCCTTTTAGAGGACTAGTGCCTCTAGGACGGAGAAACCTGGTGCCTATTCTACCCCGGCACACCCTCTGGGAGGGGGTTGTACAAATAAAAGAAACATTAAAAATATAAAACCATACATCTAGAACATATATTATATGACTATATTTTTGCATATAAATTAATTTCTTTTAAAAATCGCAAAATTGTGTCGCCTGCGACATTTGTAAATAAATTAGATAAACTGTTGGCATTGTAGAATGTCTGCCGAACATTGGCAACATCCACACAATCAATCAAGACATGTTTTAAAGAAAAATTAGAATTACACGGAATACATTCCGGTCGTTCGTCATTATTTAACAAATAGCTATGAGTAAGTCTACTATGACCTATACGACATCTGGTCAAGACTACCTGTTCCTTCCGATTTTGACCGTAAGAACAAGGAGTCTTGCCAACTAGGGAATGCATTTCGTGTAATTTGTTATGAATTTGCTGGTCCCAGCTATCTTGCCAACGTTTTAAAATATATTTCACTATACAAGGTTTAATATCTGTAAAAGGAAGAGAACAATTGGATACAGGATCATCCAATGCGTTCTTGGCTTCCCGGTCAACGACTGTGTTCCCATGGATACCTATATGACTAGGGATCCATGTAAAAATTACATGTTTACCAATAGCAACAAGGTTTTATAAATTTCAACAATTTTTAAAATAAAAGGGTTTTGAGTTTTACAACTCTCAATTGCCAACAGGCAAGAAAGAGAATCGGAACAGATCATGAATTTACTCTTTTCAGAAGAGGCAACGAACTTCAAGGCAAGAAGTATTGCATTTGCTTCTGTACTGAAGATCGAACTGACAGATGGTATTCGAGCAGAGTAGACCTGCTGTCCAAAAACAGCTGCCGACGCTACTCTTTCACCATCCTTTGAACCATCAGTGTATATTGCAGACTATTCAGATGTTACCGATCTAATTTCAGCAAAATGTTGCTGAATTAGTAAAGGGTTTGTTTCTGATTTTTTGTGTTGTGTAAGTTCAAAATTAAAGGTAGGTTTTGGATTTAACCATGGACGGTTTTCAGGAATTACAGTAGGTGCTATGTCATCCAAATTTATATCAGAATTTTCAAAGTGTGATTTTACTCGGAGTCCAAAATGTTGAATTGTATTGGGTTGTTTATCGTAAACATTTTCATATAGAGTATTAAAAACACAGTCATGTGCAGGATTTGAAGGATAAGCCTTCAATTTGGTTGCATACTGCATACCAAGTTTGATACGTCTGTTTTCAAGGGAAGGCTCGTTTGCTTCAACATACAAACTCTCAACTGGAGACGTTCTGAACGCTCCAAGTGAGAGTCGTAATCCTTGATGATGGACTGTATCTAGTAACTTGATATACGATGGACGGCCTGAACCGTAAACGATACATCCGTAATCCAATTTTGATCGAATCAACGATCTATATAAATTTAATAAAACCGTGCTATCCGCACCCCAGTCGGTACTGGACACAAATTTTAAAATATTAAGAGCTTTAAGCTCTTATTTTTAAGCATTTTAATATGGGGTAGAAAGGTAAGTTCAGCTGATATGAAATTACCTTATTTCAGATGTTTAGCTTGCAGTTACTGACCTTATCAGATGTGTAGCCGATGCATTTATCTTATTTTCAGACGCTTAGCTGATAATTACGAACCTTATTATCAGGGGTCCGTTGTTCAACTTGTCGTTAACACTAATGCGTCGTTAAAAATATATTAATTGTGCGTTAAAATTTAATCATTGCATTAGTAAAAGTGAGAAGTTTTTCAACATGTCGTTAAAATTAACGAGTTCTTAATGTGTCGTTAAAATTAAAAAACCCCCTGACCCTGTAATAATCTTTAATCTGTAATTAAAAAGATCCAAGATGGCTGTCAATGCAATGTTTAATTTGCCTAGAGTTAGGAGAGAGATGCATTATCTAAGTATTGACCAACTGACAGTGGATTTTAGTGATGATGAACTGAGGCAGAGATTTAGATTTGGGAGGCAAAGTATTCAATACTTAGCAGATGAACTCAGGGGTGATCTTGAGAGATACACAAGAAAAGTTACATCTCTCAGCGTACAACAGCAAGGTATGATTGTATTGAGGTTTTATGCAAGTGGTTGCACGATGCAGGTAGTTGGTGACACTATGGGATTTCACAAATCAACGGTCTCCAGAGTGATTAATGATGTTACTGACGCTCTTGTTGCAAGAAAAGATCTTTATATATACTGGCCAAATAACATCCAAAGACGAAATAAAATTAAGAACGGATTTTACCAGAAAGCCGTTTCCCAAATGTTATTGGGTGTGTAGATGATACCCACGTCAGGATACAGGCCCCTACAGATGATGAACCAAGTTTTGTCAACAGGAAAAACTACCACAGTATTAATGTGCAAGGAATTTGTGATGATGTAGGTATGTTTTTACTTAAACTGATTTTCTATCTTCTTAACATGTGTTGAAATCAAAACATCCGGTTACATCCCGTAATAATTATAGCGAGCATCGCAAGATGCGAGCTAGACAGCAACATGTATGTAAAAAGATGAATCAATATACTAACAATACCAATCGGAAGTGGTTTTTAAGTTTCAGCATAGAATGGACAATCGGGGCGAATGACCGGAAATAGCCTATTAATTAGAATAAAAAATAACTATCCAGTTTAAAAATAATTAAAAAAAATAAGAATCATTACAGCTTCTTTACATGAAACGATTAATTTATTTAAACAAAAATGACAATCGCTATAGGTTACGTCACACAAGTATTGTTATGTCACGTCATTCATTTCATGATCGCTGTCACTGACACTGCTTAGAGTAAACAATCATTGCCCTGCGTTTTTCAAGTTGGTGGCGATTTACAGATGGTTGCCGAATAATTGTTTATGTATTGAACGGTGCAGTTCCCAGCAATGTGATAAGACTGTCTTTATATTTGAAATTAGTAAGATAAATCCACAGGCGCTCGGGTACACTCTGTGGTTTTCATTATTTCATTAAAATTAAATATTTTCCCTTTTGGTGCCTCTATTATAACCTTCTCTACGCAGAATCACCTAATTTTGACGTATTTTACACATTTTGATACAACACATTTGTTTTTCTACAAATACGATATTATAGTATTTGTAGAAAAAAAAATGGGTTGTATAAAAATGTGTAAAATACGTCAAAATTAGGTGATTCTGCGTAGAGAAGGTTATAATAGAAGCACTAAGAGGGAAAACATTTAATTTAAATGAAATAACGAAAATCACAGAGTGTACCCGAGCGCCTGTGGATAAATCTCGAGTACTTTGAGATTTTCCTGACGGAGATTCCGCAATGTTTACAAAGAGGTCACTGGGGTTTTCTCGCATTCTTAACATATGACGTCACGAAAGTTAGTTCCTACTAAAAAAGTGCATCTTGTATCACATACAGCATTTGTATAGGTTGTATCTATTAGCAAAATATTTCTATCTTAAAGTAATATGAAACGAGTGTTTGGTGAAATAAACATCTTCAAAAATACTCTTGATATGTTTACATTCCCTAAAATTTAAACCATTCGTGCATATTTGAGGACGAAAATCGCGATCATCTGTGATTAAGAACAGAAAATCATTCCATCTCGTACGTATTTTTTCAAGACAATAGCGGCTAATTAACATTCGGATGCATCGTGGGGGGGCGTTCCGATGATTGCCGATCATGAAATTGTATCACCAACGTAAACAACGATGGATGCTGAGATGAGCACATGTAGCATTCTAGTTTTGAAAGAAGTTAAATTTCTTGCATTTCTTGCCTAAGGAAAATTATTTTTAATCGTGGACTGAATGGAAAATAATGGAATGTAAATCGAAACGAAAATGATGTTACCTGTGAAGAATCTTGGCTACTTCAGAGTTCGTTTCCAGACGAAGAGCGGTCTTTATTTCAATCCAACGATCATATTCATCTCCAATATATATTCCGTTTTTGCTTAACTTAGCATTGGCTGCTTTTTTGTTTGTTTTTTTCTGGCAGAATCGTTCAATTTACGCTTCGGACCTGGCTTAAATTTCTTTGCCTCCGGCATTTTCGTCATCAACACTGTGACGGAGCATGCGCACAATCTCTAACGAATGAGTTCAAATCTGAGGTCAATAGCATATGATTTGCATTATTGTCTGGGTAGCAAGAATTATCGAAGACATCTAATAAAATGACGTTTTCTCCTGAATTATACATCGTAGCTCTCAAAAAGTGAATGGTTTACGTTCTTTATATATTTATTCTTTACATAAATCAGAAATTTTTAGAAAACTGAAAATAATGATTTTGGTATTTCATATTACTTTAAGGTTAGATAAATGATCATTATAGAATGAAGTACAGGAAACAGCCTTTTAATTTGAATAAAAAATAACTATCCAGTTTAAAAATAACCCAAAATATTAGAAAGGAAACCGTACAGCTTCTTTACATGAAGCAATTAATTTATTTAAAAAATGGACAATCGTTAGACCTTGTTTCGCCCCTAAAGCTGTCATCACACGATTTCGTTGATCAAAAGGAGTATAAAGATGATTTTTTAAAAACAATATTGATTCAGTTGCCAATCCGTTTAAATACATTTTTGTACACATGAGACAGAAAAAAACATTCAAAGCCTTGTCGGTTGTGTGATGCAAAAATATCGTCTGCTATGATCTAGCTTTACAAGACACAATTAAAAATTAATGACGAAAGGAGCGAACAAAATAATATAAAAGAAAACTGCTTTAAATCAGTGAAAGTGTTAAAACGTAATTGCTATCTTAACAGCATATCTATGATTTTCTCTTTAATTCTAAATCTACCTATCAAGTGCCCTTCCGTGCAAAAAAAAAGTTGCTTTTTTCTGCGATAGCCTAGTTTGCAGCTATAAGACTACAAATCGACAATATATGGCCATTTATGGAATACTACAAACGGTTTAAGTTAACTTATATGTTATAGGCAGTAAACGAGTAGAACATGGACAAAAATTATAAGAGTGATTACCAGCCTTTTCATTTTGTTTTACCAAAAAGGAAATATTTCGGACAAAACATGACTTCAAAGTTTGAAATATATTAGCAGAGGCTCCCAAATGCTACTCGCGGTATAGGATCATATCAATTCCTTTCGGTAAATATTGGCGTTATTCGATTACTTTCGGTTATTACAACGACTCCTTCCAGTAAAAACAAGGTAAGTTTGATTAACACCAGACCTTCTTTTCGTCATTAACCACTGAAATGTAAATATTTATCACTCAATTAATATATAACGGAACTCTTTAATAATGTGTTTATTTCGGAAAATCATTTTCAGTGGCGTAGCTAGACCTGTAATGATGTGGAAGCACAAAATTGGGGCGAGGGGTCGGGGCCGCCTAAGGCCCCAAGTGGGTTCAGAGCAAAGCCCTGGTAGGGGGTCCAGGGGGCGAAGCCTCCCGGAAGCTGTGAGATTTTAAGAAATAGGCACTGAATTTGAAATAACAAAGTTGTTGGTAAGTTCAAAAGTTTTGCTTCAAACTAAAAAAAAAAACGTGTCATATTTTCATGTTACGAAGTGAATATATAGCCGGGGCCGCAATTAAAAAAATGTTTGTCTCCCCTTTCAACTACCCTGACTTTTAGAGTAGGGTAGGTAGGTAGGCTTTTTTTTGGACTGACTACCAGAACATATATCTTTGTGTAGGCTACAGATTAACAATACTGTAACATTCATGTCTTTTATTTGTCAGATTAACTTTGTTTTCTTCTACAAGCAAAAGTCGACTATAAAAAGTGACTACAATGTACATCTAGAATATTTAGAAAATTTCAGAGGAATTGACTATGTTAGATTCACGGGGGCTCGCAGTTATATTTTCACATCACTAGGTATGTACTAAAAAGAAGAAGGGAGGACACTTTTTTTGGGGGGGGGGGGCCAAAACTGAAAGTAGAGTTTCTGCACCTTTCTTCGCTTCTAAAACGGTTTAGTCTTTGTTCTTCCCATAAAATTAATGCAAATATCGTTGTTTTTTGTTGATTGACTGGTTTACAGTGCAATAACACTCGTTTTTAAATTCCAAGCAGTGTGGACAACTTCTTATCATACTCAATTCCGGTTTATACGGACTAAATATTAAGGTGAGTTTTCATTGATCGAAGGATTTTACTCAATCTTGTCAAAAGATATCTTTAAAATGTTGTCTTCCTATATTTCCAGATTGATTGAGACAAGGAAAAAATATATTATAATGCAAGAGATTTAAGTTGTCTTTTTTCCTACTTTTTTAATTATATTTGGATTTTTTTTATTTCTATCAATATTATTAAGTCCGTAGAAACCGGAATTGAGTATGATAAGAAGTTGTCCGCACCGCTTGGAATTTAAAAAAGAGTGTTATTCCACTGTAAACCAGTCAAGCAGCAAAAAACATCGATATTTGCATTAATTTTATGGGAAGAACAAAGACTAAACCGTTTTTGAAGCTAAAAGGGTGCCGAAACTCTACTTTCACTTTAGGCCCCCAAAAAAGTGTCCTCCCTTCTTCTTTTTAACACATACCTGGTGAATAGCTGCGGAACCGTAGTCCTTGTGGTCCTTGGGCAGTTTTTCTGATATTTGCTGACCATAGGGCTACGGATTTCACTCTATCAAAAACTGTCGAAAATGTGGAGTGAAAATTTTGCGCACCTTTTTTGCAAGTTATTGTCATGCAATCGGGTCCGAGAACGATCAAACGTATATGTATCGTTTCGTTAGATATTTATCTACATTCTTCTATACTTACTTACCTATTAATAATCACTTCCAGCTCATTATTATAGCAAATGTCTCATTTGTGACAAGTCCCGCCTACTTGACGTCAGCCATCTTGCTACTCCGGTAGTCTCGTTCTGAGGTCACTTGATTTTTCCAATTATAACCCTATTTTATTTATCACGTGAGGTAAGTAAGTATAGAAGAATGTAGATAAATATCTAATGAAACGATACATATATATGTTTGATCGTTCTCGGACCCGATGTTCATTTCATGACTATAATTTGCAAAAAAGGTGTGCAAAATTTTCACCACGGATTTTCGAAAGTTTTTGATAGGGTGAAATCCATAGCCCTATGGTCCGCAAATATCAGAAAAACCTCCCAAGGACCATAAGGGCTACGGTTCCGCAGCTAACCTGGTGATGTGAAAATATAACTGCGAGCCCCTCTGGTTAGACTAGAAACAATGAACATTTTAAAGAAAAATGCAAATACATAGACTAATAAAAAGTGAAAAAACAATGCTCAGTACTTAGTACAATGACTTGTTATACATGTAGTCTTCTTTAAAATTATGACAAGTGACTAGATTCTGGAATTAAATCAATTTCATATATGAAATTTATGAATTCAGTGAAGACTAGAATAAATCTAAACTGTCAAACAATGAACAGTTCAGAAAGAGACATATCATGTAAATATAGACATCATTGTGATCCCAGTCTCAGAGAAATAAATGTAACTTTTGATTGAAAAGTACCACTTTAATCACAAGACACAGTAAAATGATACACCATTAACAAAATGTATATTAATGTCACTGATAGAATGGTAAGACTGAGTGATATCTATGATTCATTACTGTCTCTTCCTGTACTGTACCTTCGCCGGTGTTAATAAGATAAGATAAGATTTTTATTTTCGAATTATCGGCCCATATGAGCATTACAATCAATATCAAATAAAGTTAATAATACAATAACAATAATCAAAAATATTAAAGAAAATATAAGGCAGTACACAGTATTGAAAATGATTCTGATTAAGTAATACTGTTACTGGGCTCGGCCCAAATTCCATCCACTGTACAATGGGAGATAACTCCGATTGTACAGTGCTGGAATTCCCACCGAGCTTTGTAAATAAAAGAAACATAATGCATATATATATATATATAAATCAGTGCAAACAATGTGCATCTGAGAACAATGGGAGACTCCACATTTCAAACCATCTTTTCTCGCATTTGAAAGTTTTCATATATTATATCACTTATGAAAGATATAATATTAATATCTTCATTTATCATCAAAAATACAATTTTTTGTTTAATGTCCATAAAGTTAAAATTTGGGACCTCCCTTTCCATGAATAATCTAATTTTATCATTATTTATTTTATACAAGTTACAATCTAGGAGAAAATATGGCTCATCTTCTATTGTAAGGCAGGATTTGCATAGCCGTTCTTCTCTTTTAAGTTTCTTATATCTCCCTCTTTCTATTTATATGGACTACTGCAAGCTAAGGTGGCACTTTTAGTGGCCACTGAGGTGAAAAATGAAACACCTTTAATCATTCCAAATCTTAATTGTTTTTGAACACAAACATCATACCTACAAGATTCCAACTGATCAGGGATAGTTTCCATCATTTTGATTGAAAAAAATATATTTAAAGATAATGCTGTCAAAACATCTGTAGGTATGGGACAATCACTTATGATTATTAAATTTGTTTTCCTCTAAAGACTTTATCAATTGTTTTATCATATTTTCAAATCAGAACTAGCTTGCTTTCAACACTATAGAACAACCAGGCCTTTCTAGTAAGATATCTTTTTATAATTTTCCCATTTTTCAAGCTGCCTCAAAATAATTGAAAAAATTGTTGATTTTTTCTCTTTAAAAATCACAAAAGCTAAACTATTCTTCCTTTAACATATATATAGTGATTATGAAATTTTACTATTCTTTTAACCAATGAAAAAAATTATTAAGATATCTGATACATAAAATTCACAATAGACTATTTGTAAAATGTTTCATTTTCTATATTCTTGTCACATACGTAAGATTTAATTGACCATGTTTAGTAAAATTAAATGAAACAATAACATTCTATATTAAAATCTTCCAATTGTTTCAAGAAATAAGGTGATGAAAATTGTAAACTAAACCTTTTACATAAATTTGATATAAAAACGACGAGAAAGAATCACCAAAGATATCATTTTTTGCCTTAAAAGAAACAACACATATATTTTAACTCCTGTTTCTTGCAAAAAATAAACACATTTTTTACTGAATAAGCTGATTACATTATGAGTCTACATTTTGTATAGAGTTCAGAATTAAAATTGTAGCTTTTGACTCATTTTTACAAGTATAAAATAATACTTTTACAATTTTGTTCCATACGTAAGATTTTATAGCCCATATACAGAAGTAAAATTCAATAATTCAGAAACATCGTATTTAAATTTTCCAAGTATTTCAGAGTAGTAAGGTGGTAGAAATAGTAAATTAGACCCTTTAAGTTAATTTTATATGAAACAATCAGCTATTCTTTTTCCAAAAAATAAGTAAATACATTGTACAAATGCCAATTCTTGTTTCTTACAAAGAATTAACAAATTTTAGACTGACTAAGCTGATTTAACTAAGTAGTCAACACATTGTATAGTATTCATAATTAAAATTGTAGCATTTGACACATTCTTTCAAGAAAAACTTGATATTTTGTCACATATAGGACTATATAGTGTAATCCCAACATCTTACGTATGGGACAACAGTTTGCAATATTTATTTTGTTGTGGATTTCACTTACATTTAATTTAGAAATTAATGAAATGTATTCTTATATATTAGTTTTCTACTTTTTTTTTACAAATGTGACTGTTTATTTAGCTCATTCTTGACAAAATGGGAATATTTTGTTAAGTTTGGGAAGAAAGAGCAAACACTCTTACATCTCTATCAACAACGTTTTGAATGGATATAAGGAGTTAAACCTATGTTTATGTAGTCATCAGTGTATTACAGATGTAATGATGCAAAGAATGCAAGTCAGTAAAGGATTTTAAGAGAACATTTTCTACCTTACATATGGGACAAAACAAATTGTTACGTATGGGACGTTTCAGATTGACTTTGATGTCGTGTCTTGTCTACATTAATTGGTGATAGTCAAAACCAAAGTTATTTATACTTAGGTACCTTGATACCATTCAAGTAAAAAGTAAGATCTTATATTTCAAGTATGTACTTTTCATGGAAATATGGCTTACGTATGGGACAGCATGGGTTTCGGAAAATGTCTTTTCAAACTTTGAAGACTTTAATTAAAAAAATGATCAGAATTCTCTCCATTCTTTGTTGTCATAATTCTTCCTCACACTATCAACAAAAGATTAACTGTATATAATGTATATAAATAAGAAGATGACTCCATAGAATTCATTGTTAATCTTGTGAATGACTATTTTGTTAAAAACGATTACATACCATCATATTTCGGTTAACATCTTCTCTGATAATGATATTATATTGAAGTGCTACATGTTATATACCAACAGAAACTAGAGACAATTCTCTATAAACTGAAGCTGACTTTAACTTTGTTATTCCCGAGAGAAAAATGTATTACACCTTTAAAAGTGGGGAAATTATGAAGTGGCCGCTCGTAACAAGCATTTTTGGGCTAATTTTGGGTATGTATGAGCCTGTATTTCCATAACCGTTCATAATAGACCATTAAAAGTTATCTATTGTTTAGACCCATAATGCACCAAGTTTTAACATATCATTAATTTATTTTATATTGCAACATATCATTTGCTGATCAATTACACAATATCCTTTAAAAAGTGCAACCTTAGCTTGCAGTAGTCCATATGTATATAATCAAATTTTGACTTCACATTGAAGAGTTTGACTACTAAATGTGTAACCAATTCCGGATGGACGCGCATCGATTTTCCGGAAACTACGATTTTATTTAAAAAAAAAAAAATTTGTTTGGCAATAATTTTTTTTGACTCGGCGGCTTTTTTAAGGGTCGGTCGATGAAAGGGGAAACAAACTTAATTTTAATTTAGGCCCGGTCGAAAGTACAAATGCAATCAAAGTCGAGTCTGGACCTAAATCGCAATCAAATATGATGAAAATATAAAGTGTACAAATTCGATATGTGTGCAGTAATTGTGCAAAGTTTGAATAATGAGGAATGAGAATTATTGGAGTTTAAGATTACACAAATTATGTAACCGTAAGTGTTGTGAACGGACGAACAGACGGAGTGGGAAGGCGGCCACTAGACTTGTTGTTTTTACTGTTGGTGATGCAGGTAAAAAATTAACATATATATGTCTTTATCTCAAAACAAACACACTTGATGTTTACATTCTACTAATGAATCGGTTACTCCTGATCTTCAGTTTGTGTCGAGAATAAAAATGCAAGTCGACGCTTTTTCTTCAAAACAAAGCTGTCAATAATTTTCCCAGTATCTAAGTCCCAGTGTTTATATGCATGTAGTACGGACAAACTGGAAAGCCTCTCTGTTAGCATCGTGGCTCGGGCATAAGTTTTAATTCGCCTCATTACGCTGAAGCTTCTCTCAGCAGTAGCCGTTGTGACTGGCATGGTAATCAAAATAACAAGACATATATAAATGTTTGGATACAGATCATAACTTGTTGCTTGAATTGAAGTGTTTCCGATAGATTAGACGGTTTTGGATCTGAGGCAATATCCCATTTAACAACCCAAATATTTCCTGCCTAAATTCAGAAACGTCTTTTGCTATTAGATCGTCACTAAATGTCTCATATAACTTCTCAGTAAGTTCTCGAGTCAAACCACTCAGCTTCTTTGGAATAAAATATTGCACATAAAAACGGTTTTCGTTGGAATCCAATCGGTTTGTTAACTCCTGAATGAGATGATCTAGAAACGGAAAATGCATTGCCCGTTTCCAGAACTGGCTTGGATTTTCGGCAGGTACATTTACTCTGTGTCTTTGTCTAGTGGCTCCTCTTGGGATACTTGGAGCTTCCTCTATGGTATCGGCAAGTTTTCTAACCCTTTCAAACAGCTCATCCCATCATTCATCATTATTTCGTTTTCTGTTCAGTTGTTGAATTATGATTCTACTCTCTGAAAATGCTTCAATTAAATCAACACCTTTCTGCTGTAACATGTCCGAGAGTGGTACTAAAGGCTGAAGAACTGACTGTACAGCAACTAATGTGATGATAAAATCAAACTTCTTTATAGAGCAAACAAAACTTCTTGCCTTGGCATCACCTTTTCGCTCGAGATCTTCTAAAGAGTCAACTACTACATAGTATGATGTAAGGAAGGTGTATAATGCTTCTGACCTACTTGCCCAACGTGTTTCACACATTGTTTTTAGCTTTTGGCAAAAACCTTTTGTCGTGTAATTAGCCGAAGGGGCCGGAGTAGAGTGGTATTGATCAGTTCCGGAGCAAAATTCAAACGGTATAACGTGAATATTGTTTAACGTACTTTTCCACGACGTAAAAAATAACACAGTAACAATACACAATTATACACGATTCTTCTATATCTCTATTTATTCTCTGTTGTCGTCCTCTCTCTCTCTCTCTCTCT
>MJUT01033615.1:88623-101824 GCA_002080005.1 Gigantidas platifrons
GAAGGTACTTACAGCACTCGGTAAATTAGCGTGCAAAGGGCACTTACATAATCAGTTGTACAAACATGTATTTTATAATAATGCAAATGGCAATAAGGTATTCAATTGTGCATATATATGCAATCCACTTTATTATAGTGCAAATGACACTTACAATGTATATGTTTGGAGGTGCATATGGCACCCATTTTATGATAGTGTACATTGCATTTATGTATTAAAAGGTGAATATGGCACACACTTAATAATAGTGCAAATGGCACTAGGTAGTCCAATGTTCAAATGGCACAAGGTATTCAAATGTGCAAATGACACTTATGTATGGAAAATGTGCACATCACACTCATTATGTCAATTTTTGTGCAAATAACACTTGCATTCAAACACAAAGGAAGATCGGTGAGCAAGATGTATATCGGATGGGAGTTTTGGATCTATCCCCGTATGTAAGAACTTGCGATTTACTTAAACATGATTCCTTTATTAAACAAATGTTTTTTGGAAGCGGGGATAATACTTATAGGACCTGACTGGACGCAATCGATGCCAAACAGCTTGCCAAACAACGCGACAGTAGAAACTTATCACACATACGAAAATAGGTCTATGAACGCTGGATTTACTGTGAGAAAATATGCCTGTTTCTATTAAAATTAAGGTTTTGATTCAAAATCTGAATATTTCAGGAATCTTAATAATAATGTTTGACCTGTAGTTTTACTATAGCGCATAACAAGTGGGTCATCGGGGAAAATTTCTAAGTTGAAATGTACGAACTTATTGTAAACCCAGTTCGAAAACAATTTATAACTGTTTTCTTTTAGAAAAAAATGAAAATGGTATACATGTAATATCATTTACCTAATTTAGGGGAACTACTGTAAACTTTATGACCATTACTCTTACAAAACGTGTAATCAATGTTTAACCCAGTTTGTTAAAATCTGTACCTTTGTAAACACTAACAACAATTACAATCGCTTTTTGCTTACTTTATTTTTGCTTATGCCTGTTGCACCTTGGTGGTGCATAGGCCACTGACGTTATCGGACAGTGTTTCTGTAATCCATTGTTACCTTTAGGCGGGGGATTAGCCTACCTAGAGGTTCCATTTATTTTTGTGAAGGCCTCTGAAATGCAGCCTCCCCCATACAGGTCACTGGCCGGTGGGACATTTTATGTCCTCCTACGCCCTTTGCCGTTGTAGCTTCACTGCTATCCCCCGCCGGGGTAGTGATCTCCCCACTATTTGGCCCATAGCTGGAGTGGTTGCCTTGAATGACTAACGGTTACCACCAACCGGGTATTGAAATCAGAGCTTTCCTTCTCCTAGGCAGGTTGCCTTGCAAGGCTTACGAGACCTATCTTCCCGTCGTCCTTGTAGTTTTGCCTGGGGCCTCCCGGTTCCCAATTACCATCTGTTACCACGGGGGAGGAAACTACATGGGACTTGCTGTGGAAAGGCTATTTACCGGCATAGAGAGACTGACACACTCGGCTCTACTTTTCGCATTTCTCCTAGCCAGTGGCGTTGAAAGTAAAATTTGACAAACACAAAAACAGCACACTAGACGCATCACACAACAATTACAATCAGCTTAATTATAATCATAACAGGTTTTGGATGCTAAATTAATAAACAATATAAAGCAAAGTAATGACCACAGGGTCATTACACAATATGGTTTCAGAGTCTTCCAATGGTTATGTTTCAAAATTTAAACTGTACACTTTAAGTCTTTAAAAGGTCATAGCTTTAATGGGGCCACGTATGATCTAGCCATAGACATGATGAGAGGTTTCTTTGACAAAGGTTATTGTCTGTATTGTGATAATTACTATACATCACCATAACTCAATTTCAAATATTTTATTGAATCAATTGCACATATATAGTACAGAAGTTCAAAGGGATTACACATCAGGCACTGCCTATGTAAGTGTTCTCCCACAATAAGAATGGACAATATTGAATATACAAAAGTGTTTATATTAAAAAGGAATCAGAATATTTCTGGTAAAATAGCAATGAATACACTGTGAGGTTGTCCAGCTAGACATTATAGATACAAATGGATTTAACAATCTTTATCAATTGAAATTAAGAATATTTCAACTAAAATGAAATTTAAGTATATGAGTCAATGTTTAATTAAATATTTTATATTTCCCAAAGATGTATAATGAATAAGATAATTTAGAAATCAAATCTCTTAGTTTCATGAATAAAATTATGTACAGCATCTACGATTTATATATTATCATCACAGGCACTTGTTTCTATCAATGGGGGGTCGACTATCAATGTATAATAAAAGAAGGTAGCCGACTCGGAAATATACCCCCTCCGCTTCCAACACAATTTATACCATGTTCTTAGCGATTTCGTACGCTTTCTGCGTGTCTCGCGTTTCTACATATATTAGTCTTTCAAAATATGTCAACAAAGTTTATCTCCTTACGGTTCTCTCTCTAAAAATAGCAATCTTACCGGTAAAAAGATTATCTTTTCAAAAGTACCCTCGTCTCAATAGACACACCTTCCGGTTTTCTATCATGGTGATAACACAAAAAAACCCGAGAAACACAAATGGACGTATAATCTTTCTCAGATTTTTTTCATTATCACCCATGTTATTTTTGAAAATGTGAATTATTTAAAGTAGGAAAGTTCTTCCAAGTTTGAGGGTAAATTATTATCAAGAATATTTTTATGTAAGTGAGACAAGCAAGAATATATTTTTTAGACTGGGTTTTATTATTTTCCAGAAAATGAATTCACTATTTTAAGAAAACCGGAAGTTGTGTCTATTGAGACGAGGGTACCTTGGAAAAAATGACATTTTTACTGGTAAGATTGCTATTTTTAGAGAGAGAACGTAAGGAGATAAACTTTGTTGACATATTTTGAAAGAATAATATATGTAGAAGCGCTAGACTCGCGGAAAGCGTACGAAATCGCGAAGAAAATGGTATAAATTGTGTTTGAAGCGGAGGGGTATATTTCCGAGTCGGCTACCTTCTTTTATTATACATTGATAGTCGATACCCCATTGATAGAAACAAGTGCTTGTGATTATCATCAACCGATAATTCAGAAGAGCCCATAAGTAAGGTGTCAATATTTAGTATATCAGTGAATCTTCTTAAAGTAGAAAACAAAGCAAATCTTTGTTGCATAAAATACGGACATACATAGAAATAATGAAAGTTATCTTCAGTGTCATCTCCACACCCACACTGCGCACTCTCTGACAGGTTTGACAAATCAAGTGATGTTTCAGATTACTTACCAAATTTCGCAACTGACAATGTAATATATTTAGCTTTCTCTACCCATACTCAAAATAAGGAGGGGGAACACAGATTTCTGGACTAATTTGCTTTTTGAACATCGCTTCACTCTGAAGATTCTGAATGTCAACATCAAGCTGATTCCATTGATCAAGCACACTAGGGTACAAACTGTTTTTATAAGAAGTACGACAAGACGGGAGGTTAAAGAATCGATTATTTCTCAAGTTATAATGCATATTTTCGTTTAAATGCAAAAGGATTTCATCTAAAAGGTATTCTGGTGTTTCTCCATTAAGTGATTTATGTAATAAAATAAGCTTACTTTTCCTTTAACGCACCTTTAGTGTCTCCCAACCTAATTCAGTGTATAATTTATTGTGAGAAGTTCCCTTTCTGAGCGCAGTTATGATTCGTGCTGTTTAAATTTGAACTTTTTCTAATAAATCAGATTCTTCCTTGCTACAATTATCCCAAACTATCCCCCCATACTCCAGAATAGGCCAAATAAATCCAAACTATAATCTCTCCAGTGATTTTCTATCTAATTTATATTTAACCAATCTTAAGATATTAATTCTTTTACATGATTTGGAATAAATTTCACTGATATGGTCCTTCCATTTCCCAGAAGCCATAAAGGTGACACCAAGATGTTTAATGAGAATCACTATCCGTTAATATTGACCCATTAAGATAGACAGGAGGTACATTCAAGTTATTTCTCCTAGTGAATAACATAGATTTTAGCTGTATTGAAGGTAACACCCCAGTCCTTAGACCATTGATGCATACATTCAAGATCTTGATTTAATTAATCAGCTGCTGTGTCATGATCATCTACTACACAGTAGAGGGATGTATCATCAGCAAACATTTTTATATTATTTAAGACCTCATTCTCTATATCATTTATAAATAATAAGAACAAAAATGGACCCAGAGTTGAGCCTTGGGGAACCCCAGCATTAACAGTTTTCCAGCTGGAGAAGTATCCTTCAATATTTACCCGCTGTTTCCTACCACTTAAAAAACTATCAATCCATTTTAAAACATTTCCACAAATACCGTATTTACGAAGCTTAAAAATAAGACCTTGATGCCAAACACGATCAGAGGCCTTTGAAATATCACAAAAGATGGACCGTACATCTTTACCAATATCTAAGTTTTTAATAATGGCATTATAAATTACTAGTAACTGGTTTATAGTAGAATCTTTTGTTCTGAATCCAGACTGGTTGTCCGATAACATTTTATTGTGATGTATATAGTTGAATAAGTTTTTGCAGATAATTTTTTCCAAAATACTTCCAAAACAGCTGGTAACGGATATTAGTCGGTAGTTTGTGGGGTTGTCACTATCACCTTTATCCTTGTATATTGCAGACACATTAGCACTTTTCCAATCATTGGGAACCTGTCCAAGTTGTATTGTTTTATTAAATAAAATTGTAATAGGAGTGACCAATGATTGGAAAATAGCTTTCAAGAATTTGGGAGGAAGATTATCAGGGCCTGCTGGCTTATTAATATTTAATATCTGAAACTGGTCAGCAACATCCTGTTCAGTAATTATTATATCAGACAGTACGCAAGGCAAGAGAGGGGCTAAGTCTGGAAGATTAATGTCAAAATCATTCGAGGCAACAGATGTAAAATAGTCATTCAGAGCATTTGCCTTATCTTTTGGATGTGTATAAATATTATTTACTTTAACAGGACTAGACGTTGTGTTTTTGTTTTTAAACTGACAAATAGATTTTGCTATTCTCCACCATTTTCTAGGAGGAATATACTTGTCTACTAAAGTATTCTGAAGTTTACTTAAATAATTATATTTAGCCTCTCTAGTCAATGTAATAACTTCGTTTCGTTTTTCTCTGTATTTACGCCAATGTTCTGGATTATTACTACTTTTTGCTTTTTTATGAATTCTGTTCCGCTGCCTGATTCCAAGTCTTATCCTGTTATTCATCCATGGTTTGTCTTTAGGACGAACTCTAATAGTCTTTTGGGGAATAGAATTGATCATACATTTAGTTATTTTTGCATTAATTATTTCATTAATGATGTTAGTATTGTTAATGTCACTTATTTTGTTGTTCCAGTCAAACAAGTCAAGCTGATTTCTTATGGATTGATAGTCAGCATTTTTAAAGTCCCATAGAGTTTTTGTATATTACTTCTCTCTCAATGATCTGAAGTTGATCTCAATTACAGAAGGGCAGTGATCACTACAAAAATCTGGAAGCACAGTAGTATTGCGCAGAATGTCAAGATTATTGATAAAAATAGGATCAAGTAATGTTGACGATGTAGCAGTAACTCTAGTTGGTTCATCAACAACATTAAATAACCCAAATGTTTCAACTGTTCTAGAGAAGGGGTGATCTGGTGAGCACTTGAGTAGATCTATATTAAAATCACCTAACAGAATTACGTTAAGTTCTGTATCAATACAGTTATCTAGAAGTGAATCGATATAGTTCCATGATCTTACTCTAGAATTGGGAGGTCTATATATGCACACAACAAGGAATGTATTGTTATTATTTGCTGTTACCTCTACACACATGGATTCAACATTGGAGGATTCTAGCTCAGCTCTACGATTACAGATTAAATTATTTCTAATATAAAACAAGATACCACCTCCACTGTCAGTCTGTCTGTCTTTACGAAAAGCATGTGGATCATGGAAATTATCAATGATGAGGTCTGTACTATTAACTGCTCCATTGAGTTTGGTTTCAGTAATGCAGATAATGTCATGGTCACCAAGTTCATTGTATATCAAATCAGTTTTAAGACGTAGTGAGTTAACATTAATGTTAACTACTGAGATATTTTTATATTCAAATTTGGATTCGTCAGGTCCAGGGTTGGTTTGAACATCCAGAGAAATGAGGATCAAGCAGCGCAACACAACCATAAAAAATGATTATTTTCTATAAGAAGACTCACTGAATAAGATTTGAATGAACGATCCTGTACAGAGTACAAATTACTATTATAAAAACTAACCATGATCATCAATCAAAAACATTGGAGGAAAGTAGCAATATATTGTACAGGTACATGTAATAGAGGGGACACTCACTCTGATGGGCAGAAATATAATATGTACAGTTACACATACATATGATGGGCTCAACAAAACATTGCACAAATAAACAACATGATAAATAAACATATATACAAACATTCAGACAATATAATATACAACACTGAAGGAACATAAGAACTCTTATGAGATCTATTTCAACTGGGAACATATTGAACAAAATTGTAGGGGTATATCTCAAACATTAAAAGAGGACCACTCAGAAATCGTGGTGATATATTCGTTATGAATAATGGTCCATTAATTAGAATGTTACAAATAATAGCTAACCAGTTTATATGCTTTCAACAAAACATGGGTCTAGTCTATAAACCACACCCAGAAGAAATCCAATTACAAATGCAATTATTCGTAAACCAAATGTAGTTACAAATTATAATAAGTACATGGGTGGGTTGGTAGATCTGACCAAATGATTTCTTACACAAACAATGTAGTCAAATCATTCAAGTGGTGGACAAATATATTTTAGGAAATAATACCCTTGGTTGGTTTGGTTTGTGGTGTTAAATGCCACTTTTGGTTGAAAATGTTGCCATGGCAACCATGATAATATATATAAAACATTTATTTAACATTCCCGATATCTTTTTATAATTCTTGCTTTAAAAATAATAATAAAAACAAATGGGCTTGATTTGGGGGGGGGGAGGGGTGAATATGTTGCAATGACAACCATGATATGTGTAAAACATTTTATGAACATTCCTGATTTTTTTTAATTCACAAAAATCTAGGGGGAAAATATGTTGCCATGGAAACCTTCATAAAATGGGTCTCCAAAGTTTTGAAATTTAAAGTATACTCAGCTAACATCATTTCCTGTAAATACTGAAGTACCGGTAATATCTACAAGAATTTTACCTACAGAGCAAAAACAAAAAAATGCAAAATTTTGTGATATTTCTTCAAAACATTTCAGCATACAAGTAATATCGTATGTATACAATTCAGCATGATAGGGGTTAGATGTACTTGGCATTGTTACTGATCTGGACTATATGGTGTCTTTAACTGCAAATATATAAAATAAAATAATTTTATATCAGAAAAAAACAAATGACAGGAATAATTTATATTTTGTTCAATTATTAAAAAAAAATGTTTTGACATGTTAAATAAGTGCCTCCCATAATGTGACTATAACATTAGGCTGTAGTTTTCGAGTTGTCGGCCCTCTATTCTGATAATAAAAGAATTTGGAAATCAATTCACATTTTCGTTTAGTTTCTTATTCTAAAATACATGTATAATGAATTGGGATATACACAGGACTGTATTTCGGATTTATATTGTGTATATGTGTTATGGGTATCGATTTTGCTTCTATTTCAATGAGGGGCCTGGGTGGCTCAATGAGTTAGGTCGTTGGATCTAACAACTCATACACGTCTATCACCAATACGGGGTGGGTTCACGCCCGGCTTGGTAAATTCCAAAAAAGGGTGCACTCGACTCGCAGCCGCAAGAGATAAAGTTTACCAGTGGCTTGCCCATGGTCGGTGGTTCTCTCCCGGGTACTCCGGCTTCCTCCACCACTAAAACTGGTTTCCATGATATAGCTGAAATATTGTTGAAAGTGGCGTTAAACACCAAAAATCAAATCAAATCAAAACTAAATATATTTCTATAATTTTTCAATTAGATTTTGGAAATGTACTGTGGTATTTCTTGTTATTCATTGTTTTTATTATTTAGCAAATTGTGTTAAATTGGGTTGTGTATAGGCTCATCACTCGATAATGGTGATAATGTAAGAGCCATGCAATGCAAGAAACTGCTTACCTTTCGAGCACCTGAGTTGATCCCCGTTTTTTTTATGGAGTCTGTGTTGCTCATCTTTAATTTTTTTTGTGTTTTCATATTATGTCTTTTTACATCCTTAGTTTGTGTTCGGTTCGTCTTTACCCCCAGTTACTATTTCCATATAAATACAATGTTCAGTTCGTCTTTACCTCCAGTTGTTTGTAGGAGGGCTCATGTCTTATTTATGTTATGTGTGTTTGTTTGCGCATAATGATGTCCAGCAAATAATGTGTTGTGTTTTTTTTTCTCTTCTTATTGTGTACCCTATGTTGCCAGTTGATTGTCACTTCGGTATTCTCTAATGTTTAGTTATTGATATGATATATACATGTAATACAATTGATGATGTAGTGATTAAATAATGTGTGTTCTAATACTGTTGAGGGCAACAACAACAACAACACACACACACACACACACACACAAACAATAAAAAAAAAAGCAAACAAACTAACAAAACACACACATATACAAATAAAAACAAATCCAAAAAATTGGCAGTTGAAAAAAACCAACTTTACCACTTTTGTGTTTATTTTTCAGAAGATCTCTTTTAGTTGCCTTTTGAAGTAGCATAAATTACCTGTGTAATACTTGTTTTTTTTACGTATACATGCACAATTGTTATGAAATGCTTCATCAAATGGATCCAATCCTTTGTTCAAATATATTTTATTCCCACACGGCAGGGTTTTCCCTAAGAACCGGCCGCCGGCCAAATTGACCGTTTCAATCAATTTTCTGGCCGGTTCAAAAGCTTCCAACACAAATTATTTATTGTGATTTTGACTGAAAGGATTCGTTTTCAAACTTTCTTGAATGAAAAGCAAGTAGAAAAAGAGTTTTATGGGCGAACGACTTCGTGTTTGTTTGTATCATTTTAACTTCCTTAAAGTTTAAGTTGTTGACACTTTCACGATGATATATGAAACGGCACTTTTCATTGGTTGATTTCTTCACGACTGGTTCTTTCCTCTCGCAAAGATAACAACCGAAAAATCGAGAGATCCACGGTAACCAGTATCTGATGAAATACGAAAACACGTGTATAGTCCAACATCAGTATAAAGGTGTGAAACCTATAATTAATTTCTTTAACATTTTCTACTAAATTTGTGTTTTTTCGAGCCAGACTGGCTATTTTATCTTAAGTTTAACCTTTCTAAGACCATATATTTTCTGAAACGTACATGATTCCTCTACGTTCTGTCAAAATATCAGGGCATGTTTAAAGTCTTGCAGTGAAATGACAGGCTATGGAAAACACATACTCTAAAAATAGCTCAGTCATCCCCGGGAAATTCAATATATATAGGTCATGCATCAAATCCTCCATAGAGGTATTAAAATACAACTACATGCATCAAATTTGGGCTCAAAATAATCCTTATATATTTAACTTCAATTATCAATTTTAATTATTCCATTCCATTCAGTATTTGTCACAATACAACAAAGTGAAAGGAACTTTTTTTTTAAAGGGACTACTTTATTAGCTCTGATTGGTTGAATTACTGGTTTGACACCTAAAGAGAACCTTGCACGATTTTTTGTCTCTGTGACAGCGGCCTCAAAGCGTCGGTAAGATCTGTATAACATCTTTCAGAAATCAAATGACTGTTGAGCTTATAATGAGCTGCTAAATCTTCCAGCATGCTCCTATCAACGGCGATGTGTTACCCCCCTCCAAGTAAACAAAATGTTTCTGGTTAATGCCTCACCGGACTACAACTTCTTGTGTACTCTTAGCACATGTCAAATATTGACACCTTGAATTGAAAGTTGACATTTAAAAAAATAAATAATGGTTGTGATAAATATTCATTTCAGTTTTAAAAAAGTGTTCACAATGGCAAACTGTATTTTTATTTTCTCTCAATGGTTGGAAGTATATTTTGTCTAAGAAATTGAAAACAGAAAACTCAAGCCCACTGATTAGAAAATAGGCGGTTTCTAAGTATAGTAACTGTTTAAAATATATGTCAATTCATGGAAATTACCGGAAACATTTTTGTAATATGCCCAGTTTGAAGCTAGTTATCTAATTTATTTAATTGGCATTCCCAGTGATCCATTGATTTTATTTATTTTTTAAGCAAACTGAGTACAGGAACAAGAATAGAGTATGTTGAGAATGGACTATAAACACATAACTGTTTATTAATTTTCAATCAATGTATTATGACTTTATTATCATCAGAAATTTCTAATTGAAAATTGTATACAGCTTTTCATTTCTCTTGTTCACTTTTGGACAAAACCATGTACCCTGAGAACCAGACAAGTCAAAACAGATGAAAATAAAGAATCTTTTACAACCTCAAAGGTGAAAAGAACAAAAACAACACTCAACAAATCAGGGATGGAATTAAAAACAAAAACACAAGAAATGAATTAATTTACACGTACATGTAAAAGTAAAACTGATACAATGACTCAACTACAATGTGAGTAACTTGAAAACATGAACAAAGCATTTTAGATATCCAAACATGATACAAGATTAATGAATTAGTATATCGCTGGTCAGTCTGGGTGGCTGTATAACAGTACATGCATTGTCAAGTTTTATTTCTGTGTACTTTTAAAATTTTGAACTGTCAAGGTTTTTACATTTTCTATAGAACATTTTAGATGTTGCTGAAAGTCATTCATAGGCATGATAGTCAGTAAAATCATACTGCAACCAGGCCCTAAGGTTATAAACATTTTTGAGCTGAGTTTCCAGCTCAGACTCAAGGATTGACCATTATCAAAACTGGAAATTTTATTACAAGGATATTTGAGCTTTAAGACTCAGCTCAGAAAGTTTGATAACCTTGAGACCTGAACTAGAATAACAAGATATTGCAAAAGGAAGCACACAAAATTGTCATTTTCAACCATTAATTTATATGTTCAGAATGCACCCCCCAGATCCCCCACACATAGCGCGCTGCTATGCGGCGTGCACGCCTTGGGCCTGTTAAAATTCTATTTTGGCCTCCTACAAAAAAATAAAGGGAATACCCTGGACACGAAAAACATGTTGAAATATTATGACCTAGAAAAAAGCAACAATATTAATTTTAAGCAACATTTAACGAAAATTAACGATAATTATAGTTCTCCCATACCAACGATCTTAAAACTTCTTACTCAACAACCAGGTAAAACATTAATGATTTGATGATGCATTTTCCATTATTCTCATTTTTACTATATTAAGGGAAACGTGTAAACTTGAGATTTTCAAGTCTAGATGCCACGCCTACTGACTGGAACTACATTTTAGGCAGTAAGGTGGCCTCCGTCGAAATTATGTTAATAATACGTCTCGCTTGACTGCAGTTCTATAAACAAAAATTGAGAAAGCATCAGAGATGCAACAGCCGAGTTGTAAGTCAAAATATTGGGGCATTTAATTTGTCTATTCACCCTGATCATAAATATATATGCTTTAGGGGTGGGGATCTCAACCATTAAAATGTTCACTTCATGTAGGGGGTGGGGTATGACCCCCAGGGCCTGAGCTATAAGGCATTTAATTTGCCTAGTCACCCCGATCATAAATATATATGGCTTAGGAGTGGGGGTCTCAACCATTAAAAAGTTCACGTAAGGTAGGGGGTGGGGTATGGCCCGTGGCCTGAGCAATAACGCATATAATTTGCCTAGTCATCCTGATCATAAATATATATGGTTTATGGGTGGGGATCTCAACCATTAAAAAGTTCACTTCAGATAGGGGTGGGGTATGACCCCGGGGTCTGACCTATAATGCATTTAATTTGCCTAGTCACCCTGATCATAAATATATATGGTTTAGGGTGGGGATCTCGGTCACATTTTTATACAGATTCCCCAGCGGGGTGGAGCTGAGCCCGGGGGATAAAACATGTTGAATGCACAACTTCACATTGACATCTCCACCCATACAAAATATTAAGTTTCTATCTTTTGTAGTTTCAGAGAAATGTGTAATTCTCAAAATATGTACTTTTTCTATAAAAAAAAACCCAACAAAAACATGATTTTACAAGAAAAAACAATAGATTAAGGTGGTACCTAACACTACAGGGAGGTAACTCTATTCTAACGGACAACATTACCAGGATCAGTGATGTGTTTTAAAAGTTCGCTTCAATTTCAAACGTTTAGCTGAAATACATGTACAATGTTTACAAAACGGACGCTGTGCTGATAGGACTTAATGATTGTTTTACATTTTTTAGTGTCTCTATCTAATAAAAAGTATTTACTGATAATATCTGGTATCAAAAAATTATAACGATGGGTAGAGATAGATGTCGCCGTGGTTACTTTATGGCAAACAAGACAAAAAACCAACGATCTTCATTTTTCAAAAAAATAAATAGTGAACGGAATACCACATTTTTTCTAGACCCAAAATTACATGACCACAACCTCTACACAAAACCTTGTACAGATAATCTGCTTGATATTGGTTCAGAAATAACAATAGACGAAAATGATATGCATGTCAGCAATGGATGGAAGGAGGGTAGACGAGTTGTGGAATTAGATGTAATGGCAAGTTATGTACTGTTGCCGGTGTAACTTGTCATTACATTTATCCAATACAGTTGGTGAGAGGTAAAAAAGGTCATCAACTACAATACAATTGAGATTTGATTCCACATATTTTTTATACAAAAATATAATAATCTCAGTGTCTACATTTTACCCCAAATACTCTGTCAACTAAGGTTCCAAAAAGGGAGGGGCATTTTACACTAACATGTAGCTTAGACCAGAGTTCTATGGTACTGTGGTAGATATAGCTTTTGTTTAATTAAACACAAACTTGTATGTAGGAAGAAATGAAGAAATTTTCAGATGAGCTCCCCGAAAAATACCATAAAAATCTGTTCAACGTATTTTTAAGAATTAAAGGGAGATTACTTTGGTACCGTGGTAGTCACTTGTTATTCCAGTACATTCTATTATTACTTTCAACTTCACTCATTAAAT
>MJUT01033621.1:5026-15042 GCA_002080005.1 Gigantidas platifrons
TTTTAAAAGTCTTCTCCTCTGAAACCAGCAAGTCAATTTAAAGCAAACATGGCATGAATGGTCCTTAGGTGGTNTAGAAACCACTAAGCCAATTGAATTGTGACTTTACAGGAATGATCATTGGGTGATCCTGTACTAAACATGTGAATCGTTTGCTGATCGGAAATTCAAGATGGCCACCATGACTCGACTTAGTTTTAACATAGGACCTATGGAAAAAGAAGTCTTCTCTTCTGAAACCAGCAAGTCAATTTAGAGCAAACATGGCATGAATGGTCCTTAGGTGGTTAACTTTCAAAATTATGTCCTGTGAGCCCGACCTCCATCCAAGATTGACGCAGTCAGCGGACATAGTTTTAACATAGGACCCTATGGGAACATTGTTTAAAAGTCTTCCCTCTGAAACCAGTCAGCCAATTTAAAGCAGATATGGCATGGATGGTCCTTGGGTAGTATACTTTTAAAATTGTGTTCGGTGACTACTACCTCCATCCAAGATGGCTGCCATGAGCAGACATAGTTTTAACATAGAACCCTATGGGATTTGAATAGTAACTTAGATGTATTTGGCATGCAGACATTCTTAAGAGGACTAAGTTTATGTCAGGTGAGCGATACAGGCTCATGTGAGCCTCTAGTTTTATACACCCACTCATAGAGAGGGGGCTATATTGCAATCACCTTGTCCGTCCGTTCACACTTTCGTAACAGATATCTCAGCTTCTACTGGAAGAAATGATTTTATATTTGATATATGGCTTTGGCATGGTAACTTGTACCGTGTCTCCCCTTTCCATGTTTACAGCACATCTACTTCCTGTTTATCGTGCGACTTACAAATGAACGAGTGGGGTTATTCTTAGCACGACGTAGCGTGCAACATCTTGTTGTTAGTTCTCGTATACTTGTCTTAAAACTCCCTTTAAAATTTATAATATTCCCCAAAAAGTTATGTTCTTTGACTTCAAGTAATAATTGGTTATTATAAAAAAGTGAAGAAGTAGGAGAATAGGTATTCTGAAAAGTCATCACTTTTGTCTTTTTAATGTTGACTGTTAACTGCCAGTCAAAGCAGTATTTTTCTAGTTTATTTAAAGCATTTTGAAGTCCTTTATGTGTACTTGATAATATAACAAGATCATCTGCAAAGCTTAAGCTTGAGACCTTTGATTCTTCTAATACAAGGGGGTCACAAGTCAAATCAAAAATTGCATGTAAATCATTTATAAAATAGTTAAAGAGTGTAGGGCTCAAACTATCTCCTTGTTTTACCCCTCTATTTAAATTTAAAAATCTGAATATTCATTATTAATTTGGACAGGTGATTTGCAGCAACTATTCATACAAAAATGTAGCATTCACCATATAAAATTTATGACCAATACCATTTTTTATCAGTTTAAACATTAGTCCGTTGTGCCTCAACGAGTCAAAGGCTTTTCGGAGGTCTACAAAACATGTGTAGGTTTTTTGTTGCTCACATATTTAGTTATTAATGGTTTAAGAATAAAAACACTATCTGTAGTCCTATGATTTATGCGAAATCCAAATTGCTCCTTTGCAAAAATATTTTCATAATGGTAGTTAAGTCTTTCATTTAATAGTGAGCTGAACAATTTTGCTAAACAATTTTGAAGGGAGATGCCTCTGTAATTATTTAAATCAGAATGGTCTCCAGCTTTAAAAATGAGTATTAAAAATGCTATTCTCCAATCTTCGGGGTATTTACCCACGTCTAGTATAAGATTAAATGATTTAGTAATTGATCTACTCATAATTGCACAACTGTATTTTAGCATTTTATTAGATATTAGATCAGGACCCAAACTTTTCCTAATTACAACTTTTTATACGCCCGTCTTGAGACGGGCCGTATTATGTGATTGAGTATGGCTGGCAGGCGTCCAGGGTCGTTTCCGCACGATAACTTTAGTTCTCTATATCGGATCTTTACCAAACTTGGCCACGTGATTTCCCTGTAGAAGGGGACAACCCTATTTATTTTGGGGTCATTAGGTCAAAGGTCAAGGTCACCGTTACTATAAATAGAATTTTTGACAACAGGGTCGTTTCCGCACGATAACTTTAGTTCTGTATATTGGATCTTGACTAATCTTGGCCACATGATTTCCATGTGGAAGGGGAAAACCCTATTTATTTTGGGGTCATTAGGTAAAAGGTCAAGGTCACCGTTACTATAAATATATTTTTTGACAACAGGGTGGTTTCCGCACGATAACTTTAGTTCTGTATATTGGATCTAGACCAAACTTGGCCACATGATTTCCATGTGAAAGGGGAAAAACACTATTTATTTTTGGGTCATTCGGTCAAAGCTCAAGGTCACCGTTGCTATAAATATATTTTTTGACAACAGGGTCGTTTCCGCACGATAACTTTAGTTCTGTATATTGGATCTTGACCAAACTTGGCCACATGATTTCCCTGTGGAAGGGAAAAACCCTTTTTATTTTGGGGTCATTAGGTAAAAGGTCAAGGTCACCGTTACTATAAATAGAATTTTTGACAGCAGGGTGGTTTCCGCACGATAACTTTAGTTCTGTATCTTGGGTCTTGACCAAACATGGCCACATGATTACCCTGTGGAAGGGGAAGAACTCTATATATTTTGGGTCATTAGGTCAAAGGTCAAGATCACCGTTACCATAAATAGAATGTTTTACAACAGGGTCGTTCCCGCACGATAAGTTTAGTTTTGTATATTGGATCTTGACCAAACTGTGTAAGGGAAAAACACATTCATTGCGTGGAAACTCGTCAGTTTTAAAAACACTATTGTACAGTTAAAAATCCGGGCAAGGATACCGTTCATACAAAGCCCATTTAACTGTACAGAAGTGTTTGCAAAACTGACGAGTTTCCACGCAATGAATGTATGCTAACAATGAAGTCTGATATGTGGGCCCTTCATTGAACTACTTGGTTTTGTTAGTTTTCCTTTTTTTTAAATTGTACAACTGCATAAACCTACCTCGAGGCGATGTTCAAGTATCGGTGCGTGTGACGTAGCACACCACCCGTGGATTATAAGGCTGGAATTTTAATTTTTACCCCCATCTTATTACTGTACTCTTTAAATCTTTTACTTCATGGTCTAACCAAGGTTTTTTTCTTTTCTTTTTCTTTAATATTCAGTGTCTAACAGTTTTACAGTATTTTTTGGCTAAATTCTCAACTATTTTGGTCAGCTGAGTAGTTGCATTGTTTATTCCTTCTTTATTTTTTTTCAAACTGCTCATTTTCAAAAGAGATTATTTCATTCAAAGAATCTGGTTCTTTCTGATAGGTATTTAGTATATATAGCTTATCTTTTGAGATAGATTCCCATTTGTAAAAGTAATTTATGAAATTATTAATATTAGAATTTGGACTGTAGTGCTCATTAATTTTACAATTAATGTGTACAGAAATCTGAGAGTGATCTGATAATTATGTGGGGTTTGAAACATGAAAAAATTTAATCGCATTAATAAGGTCCACATCGGTCAAAGCATAATCAACAGTACTTGCACCATATGATTTATGGCAAGTATAATTACCAAAAAGGTCACCAACAAAGCGACAATTTAACACCCGGAGCTGGGAAGCAATGCAGAGATCAATTAAACACTGGCCTTATGTATTAAACACTTTATCAACAGAATTTCTGCGCAGGTTTATATCACGACAATAATCATCTGGTAAATGTTTTGCAATGATACATGCGGGGTAGATTCACATTCTATGAAGTCTACTTTATTTGAAATTCTTGCGTTTAGATCTCCCATAATCAATGCATTGCCTTTAGCTGATACTTTAGAAACTTCACTCTCTAACTTTGAGAAATCCTCCTCATAATAAAGGGAACTAACAGGAGGAATGTAACAAACACAAATAAAAATGTCTATTCTGAATCCAAAGAAATATTTATCTAATTTCATCCATATTCTATTTTCAGATGGGGTAATATCAAATAGAGATATTCCCTTATGAAGGTTAGATTTATACAGTATAATAATTCCTCCGCTATATCTTCTTGAAGATTTTTTCTTTTTTCTGCCTTTTTGAAAAGTTTTAAATTCAGTAAAGTTGTAATTTACTTAAGTATATATAAATTATACCAATATTATGACAAATATTTCTGTATCTCAATGACCTGTCCTTTTACTTGTATTGTACCAATACTATGACACAAATATTTCTGTATTTCAATGACCTGCCCTTTACTTAAATATGTAACTTTAAAACTATAATGTGACACAACCACTGAACCATTTATGAATCTCCATTACATGTCCTTTTACTAATTGTAAATTGTTTAAATATTAAAATGGCACAAATATTTTTGTATCTCAATGACGCGTTCTTTTATTTACAAATATGAAATAACTCATAACGTCAACTTAAAAACAAAAAGAACAAAAACAAAAACAAAACAAAAACAAACTTCTGTGAAGTAATTAAGACTACTTTTTCTTAATCACACAACAGCATATAAATATAAAATGAAAAATTAATAGCATCAGCTCATCATCTTCCAAAACATTGCAGAAATAGACATTTATTTAATTCCTAAAGCTAATCTCAAGAGTTTCATATTGATGTGGTTATAGTCATGTGACTGTTGACCTTCATCTTGGTAATATCTACTATTTTGTGAACGATTATTAAAATTCGGAAACCTTTCACGGAAATTGTAGTTCTGTCTCTCTCTGTATGTACGAATATTCTGGGTCTGATGTTTGTCATTCACGAATTTGTCATGTGACTGTTGACCTTCGTCTTGGTAATATCTACTATTTTGTGAACGATTGTTAAAATTCTGAAACCTTTCACGGAAATTGTAGTTATGTCTCTCTCTGTATTGTACATTCTGGGTCTGATGTTTCATACCTGTTTACCACTACGATTTCAGCGTAGTTTCTACCACTTTTGACCCCTAAATTACGCTCTACGCCCTCATAAGTTATTTCTACGCCAACAAGTTGCAAAACTGGAAAAAAATCGCCAGAAAGTACTCTTGTTTCTTATGGTAGATATCCGAACGCAGCACTGAATCTTTGTCGTTTGAGCGGCTTAAAATTATTGTATATCCATGCTCCTTACAAACACTTTGATGATCTAGTAACATGTGTCTGAAAATTAATGGCGGAATGCCAAACGCAGGGGACTAGCTTGAAGAAGTCACTGCCATTGATAAGAGAAAGATGTAAACATGAATATACAGAAATTTGGAATTGTCTCAAACCCTCAACAAAGGGGGATACATTTTTACCATGTTCTACTTGTGGCAGACTGACTTTTCGTGTCTGGTTAACGAAGTGATAACCGCCATATTTGAAATTTGTCGATGAAGTTGAGAGTAAAGGGAAAAAATCAGATTTATCGTAAATTGAGGTTTGCAAATATATAGAGATTGTATAATCTTATTTAGCAATGAATTATCTTCACATTTAATAATATATACGATTATTGATCTACATTTGCATTAAGCTGTTTTCAGATATTTTATGTGATAGCCCTACTACTGATAAATTTCAAATAGTCATCTCTAAAAACCCAATATTGGTTATTTGGAAATTTTTTGCATCGTAGTGTACAATTAATATTTTTATTTAATGAGAACTGTACATATATTTATATTATTTCTAAAGTCATTACACTATACATAAATTTGTTCAGAATAATGATTATAAAAGGAATTAATAGATGTGGTGTTTACATCTACAAGCAAGGGAGATAATCGAACAGATACAGATACAAGATACAAATTTTATTTAAAGTCGGAGTATAAAAACATACAACATAAGCTCTACGGGGCAATCATTTCAATGTCTATCGGAGTACATGTTAAACTACCATATCTAATATATAAACTGGATTTGACTGTAAAATTTAAATTATTGATGCATTAACATAATTTTATGTTAAAACGGGTTGCATAAACATGTTGCACTGTTGACAAATTTTCAGTCCGTACCATATGCTTTTAGGCTAGCCAATAAATCCTTACATTTACTGACTTAGACAATACACACAGGTATAAACAAACAATCATGTTCAACAAGAAGCTGTATGATGTATATTGCAGGAAACGATACCTAATTTTTCAAACTTTTCTTAGTGAGGGGGTGCTCTCAAACCCCCTTGCATATTAGACAAAAACTACTCTTAAAAGTAGAAAACTACTCTCAGTCAAGGAAGAAAACTACTCCTATAGGTCAACAGGGGTAAACAGGTCTGGATGTTTGTCATTCACGAATTTGTCATGTGACTGTTGACCTTCATCTTGGTAATATCTACTATTTTGTGGACGATTATTAAAATTCGGAAACCTTTCACGGAAATTGTAGTTCTGTCTCTCTCTGTATTGTATATTCTGGGTCTGATGTTTGTCATTCACGAATTTGTCATGTGACTGTTGACCTTCATCTTGGTAATATCTACTATTTTGTGAACGATTATTAAAATTCTGAAACCTTTCACGGAAATTGTCTCTCTCTCTGTATGTACGAATATTCTGCCTCTGATGTTTGTCATGCACGAATTTGTTATTGTAATTGTCACCTTTGATCCCAATTAGAGGATTCACTCCTCTTTCATGTTTCGTATGTATAGGGAGATACCACAATCTGTATTCAAATGTATACCATCAATGAAGTGTATTTGTGTGATGTTTGGATGTGAAATTACCTTTATACCAAAATCATTGATCAAATTGTGCAAGATACTGTTAAATTTTGTTCTTTTGGTCTCATATTCTCTCGTAGCATGAAGACTTTGATAAAACCTGGGGGGGGGGAGTTCATTGAGAACAATATTACATCCTGGATTTATCCTCTGGGTTGTCAAAACAAGATCCCTGACCTGGTGTCCTACTTCTTCTGGGGTGGTATTCTCAAGGTTATTAGACCCCATTTGAAATGCAATTGTTTCTGCTTTTACTTTACCGGTGTCAATTAGTTATGTTGCACCCTGCACTGTTTTGTCCCGAAGGGTTGTTATTCTTGTCTTTTTGTATCTGTATATTAGCTTGGCTTTCATGTCTTTCACAAGAGATGATCCAATAAGCCAAAAACTATTGCCATTAACCTCACTCTTATCTTTATTAAAACGCTCCTTATCTGCATTGTTTTCATCGTTTCTGATAATGGATTCCTCAAGATCATCAGCCATGTTCATGTCATCTTTTCTGTCATATCTTTCTTACGTTCTATCCCCATATTCTTATACCTTTTGATTTTGAAAACTATCGCTTACTTTACGATTTAGATCTTAGCATATAAATTCCATTCTTTTAATTGTATTCTTTAATATCTCGTTTTTGGGACTGTTTAGTTCAATGATGTTGTCAATTTTGTTCACTGATTCTTTTAAAATCTCAGTAATGATTTCAGTTGGTGGTACCTTCTCTGTAATATTATCTAATTTAGTCAAAATTTCAACACAGTTTTTCTCAATGTTCTCATTTTGTAGTTTTTCCTCTTCAACTTGCTGATTTTTTTCAAATGGTTTCTTCTCTAAAGATTTAAAGTTTTGTTGCATATGCTGCACAGTTTATGTTAAGTTATCGATTGTTTTTATCATATTCCAGGTGGGTTTCAATAAATTTCTTTTCAAGATCATGAATAGCAGTTAAAATTAAAGAAATATCACAACATTGTCCAACTGATTCACTATTCTCTTCTTTGTTCTCATTTGTGTTCAGCTGAAAAGTAACTGATGAGTGTACATTTTTTTCTGTTCGTTTCTGTTTATCAATATGTGCATGCTCATTTTGTGTATTCACTTCATCAAAACTATCATCAACATGTCTTGGTTTTGTCTGTGATTCAAATGAGTTATATGTGTCACAAGCACTTATACTTTCATTTTGGTTTATCTTTGGAAGATCATGGAACAATTTTCTCACTTCAGTATCTATTTTTGTCTTTGGGTTACCTCCCTTTAAACACGTTTCGATCACCTTTCTTACATTCTCAAATTCATCATGTACTCATTTTTGACAGGAAATACCTTGTACCACTTTCTAGTGGTATAATATATAGTGATAGTTATTAATTTTGTGTCATTATTGCTCACTCTGACGACGGGATTCAGGGCCGTCTGCAGGTTTCTGGAAAGGGGGGAGCGGGGGAGGGTCTGGTAAGGGATTGTGGATTAGTGTTCCCAGGGGCGGATCCAGGATTTCAGGATATAGGGGGTGTATTGAAAGTTTCGCAGAGTTGAGTGAGGCGAGAAAAAATTGGTCTGAAAATCAAGATTTTATGCAAAAAAATCATATTTTTTTTCAAATTTTAGGGAGTGCGCCCCACCCACCCTTTTCAATCTGTCACTGGTTCCGGTAGTGACAACGATAGTACGTAGATGCTATTGAGTGAAAATATAGTGCTACTTCTTGCTAAAATTATTGATAAGGGCTCGACATTCGTGTCCCACAGTTCCTGTTATATCAATCTTGAAAACTGGTAAGGGAAATAGCTCTTCCGAAATTATAAAATTAGAATCAAACTCGTATATCCAGAAACGGTTTCGGAAAAAGGCTATATAGAAACAGTGCAGGTGGCTGAAAGTTCTATTCTTGTTGTGTCATAAGCACAAAGTCGCATATGCAATGAATCATTATTAGATAAGGCATTGTTGTATCTATTGGATGATTGAGTTTCGAACCTATTTTGTGGAAAGTGGGGTGCAATCGCACTCAACGCACCCCCCGTTCCGATGGCCATGGGATTAAATAAAACAGTATGTGGAAGTTTCTCTTCAAAGGGCTTTTCCTCATCTTTCAATAACAGAGTCTCCCCCTTTTTATCAGTGTCATCCCACTCAACTTCGATATTTTTGTCTTTTCCCAGATAATATAGTATCGAATGAGCAAAGCTCGTCTCCAGTACAATACCGATTGCTTACCGAGATCAAATGTTATTTGCTTTGCATCCCCAGTGTTGTGCTTGGCGTAACCATGTTTACCTATTTCTACTTTCACTTTATAATCTAAGTCTATTGAAATGGTTGGGTATGTCAAGGTCTACATTGAACATAATGCACCAATATTTGTGAAATTTTACACCTTGGAAAACACGCTGCCTGCACTTCCGGCAGCCATTTTTTCATCATAATTCATTGCTTATTTATCACAAAATATATTAATATATTGTAAAGTTTTTGAAATTTTATGATGATAAAAGAGTAAGCTGCATAGCTAATTTTAAAATGATGATGATAATGATGATGATGATGATGCTACTGATAATGCTACTGATAATGATAATAATAATCAAAATGATGATAAGAAGGAGGCCGACGACGATGATGATCTGTTGTTTTTTTATTAAAAACAATCGTGGATGATAACTAATGTCAAGATCAGAAATTCAATGATAATAAAAAAAATATGTTGCTGTAAGTGTTACACTAGCCACAGGCNTTTAATGACTTTGATAGACAAGAATATCTTAAAATTGTCACAAATCTGCCCTTCGTGTCTTAGCAGATACGAATACCTCCATTGCTTTGTACAAGTCTACTTCAAAATCTCGGCGAATATGCATCAATCCCAGGGAAGATAGCCTGTCATTCTTCATAGTCGAACTAACACAAGTTTTCAAACGTCTCAGTACACTAAATGACATCTCAGCCACAGGCACTCGTATTCCGGATCCCCCCCCTTTTCCTCATTTGGTCCCTCCCGCGATTATGGTATGGATCTTTGTCTGGAAGTACATCTTAGAGCCATATATCCATATTTTACAACATTTAGTGTTACAACTTTCTCGTTCTACTAACTATTGTGTTTCTAGGTCCAGCTGCCGTTTTACTTAAATAAACCTAAAGGTAAGAAACAATCGTCAAAATACGAAGAGGGAATCCTCGCTTCGACTCGATATTTTACAACAACGCGCCAGTTTTCAAAAGGATCTCCGCTTGTTCTCGTCTCAAAAATGATTTCCCTTCATTCCTATCTAGTTGATACGTACGAACAACACATATTTATTGATGAAATTCAAGTTTATTCT
>MJUT01033621.1:28573-42427 GCA_002080005.1 Gigantidas platifrons
TATCCTTGTAGACAACATGAATGTGACCGTAACCTTGTAGATAATATGAATGTAAACGTATCCTTGTAGACAATATGAATGTGAACGTATCCTTGTAGACTGTATGAATGCTAACGTATCCTTGTAGACAACATGAATGTGACCGTAACCTTGTAGACAATATGATTAATGTATCCTTGTAGATAATATGAATGTAAACCTATCCTTGTAGACAATATGAATGTTAACGTATACTTGTAGATAATATGAATGTTATCGTATCCTTGTAGACAATATGAATGTTAACGTATACTTGAAGACAATATGAATGTTAACGTATCCTTGTAGACTGTATGAATGTTAACCTATCCTTGTAGACAACATGAATGTGACCGTATCCTTGTAGACAATATGATTAATGTATCATTGTAGACAATATGAATGTTAACGTATCTTTGTAGACAATATGAATGCTAATGTATCCTTGTAGACAATATGAATGTGAATGTATCATTGTAGACAATATGAATGTTAACGTATACTTGAAGACAATATGAATGTTAACGTATCTTTGTAGACAATATGAATGCTAATGTATCTTTGTAAACAATATGAATGTGAATGTATCATTGTAGACAATATGAATGTTAACGTATACTTGAAGACAATATGAATGTTAACGTATCTTTGTAAACAATATGAATGCTAACGTATCCTTGTAGACTGTGTGAATGTTAACGTATCTTTGTAGACAATATGAATGTGAATGTATCATTGTAGACAATATGAATGTTAACGTATCTTTGTAGACAATATTAATGTTGACGTATCTTTGTAGACAATATGAATGTTAACGTATACTTGTAGACAATATGAATGTTAACGTATCTTTGTAGACAATATGAATGTTGACGTATCTTTGTAAACAATATGAATGTTAACGTATCTTTGTAGACAATATGAATGTTAACGTATCTTTGTAGACATATCATTGTAGACAATATAGATGTTAACGTATCTTTGTAGACAATATGAATGTTAGCGTATATTTGTAGACAATATGAATGTTAACGTATTCTTGTAGACAATATGAATGTTAACGTATCCTTGCAGACAATATGAATGTTAACGTATCCTAATAGATAATATGAATGTTAACGTATCCCAATAGATAATATGAATGTTAACGTATCCCAATAGATAATATGAATGTTAACGTATCCTAATAGACAATATGAATGTGAACGTATCCTAATAGACAACATGAATGTGAACGTATCCTAATAGACAATATGAATGTGAACGTATCCTATAGTTGTACGTTATTTATATATTTGATATAATATTAATGTTGTTTATACTAAATGTATTCACTCCAATAAAAAACTTAATGTTGCATGAAACAACACGTTGTACCCATGATAAGTTAAAGTTATGTAGTTCTCAGAACCGTAACTTTCTTTGGGAAGGAATGAATAAAACACAACTGCGTAGAATGGGGAGGGGGGTTGAACAAAACCATAACTATAAAAATAAAAAAATTAATCAGTTATTAAAGAAACGTTTGAAGATACCATATGAATTATCATACGCGAAATGGAATTTATCCTGCAATAAGTACATTTGCTGTACAAATATGCTATACGAATAAATTTTTGCTTTATTCGTACTAGACGAATAAACTTTTCAGCCTACGAATAAACTTTTCTGGTACCCTGTAGCAATGTATAGAGCGGAGGGCGCAGACAAGTAAGAAACCAGTACTAATGTAACGCGGACTACGAAGAAGACACCCATGACAACATTTATGAAAGGCAAGGAATGACGCTTGTTTCTGTCATTTTTGTTTAAATCTGACAAGTTTTCCGACTTTTTTGACATTGCAGGATAAACACAAAATAGGTACATTGTCGTTAAATATCAAATTAATTTGTACTCGCTGCGAAACAGGCCTGAAAAGCTCGCCAAAGGCTCGCTATTCAGCCTGTTTCTAAAGCTTGTACAAATAAATTTTATATTTACCGACAATGTACGTATATTGTATATATATATATGTCGCCATTTACAAAATTCTCGGTAATAAAGTGTGTAAATAACTTATGGTATTCTAGTTTCCTTCACCAATAAATGTCAATACCAGGATATAGCTGAAATATTGTCAATAATGAAGTTAAACGCCTCATAATGCCTCCCATAAACCAACATCTGACATACTACGATTACCAGAGAGGTGTGCAGATAATGAACGCCTATATTAAATGCACATCTGAATGTCTGATTCTAATGGTAGTGAAATGAAAAACAATAATCTATCACACTGTCGAAATAAAAACGTAAATATCAAATTTAGTGCGAACGACGCATTTCTGGAGCAACCTTCACCAGGTTCAAAATGGAAAGCCAAATAATTTAAAATTTTGGGAGAAATAAAGCAAAAGGGTCTTGACAGGATAACCAAAATCGACCAATGTCATCTATGTCCGCGGGAGGAGAACCTTAGAACTCCAAAATCCAAAATTATAGACAAATGAATAATAGATACCTCTAACACATAAATACATGACCGCTCAATTTCCTGTCTTGATACAGACACATCAATAACAAGTCGCGGGGTTAAACTAGTTTGATGAAGTTTACAAATCTTCAGACAGAAAGCCTTTATATTGCTTGTAGTGATGATGTTTCAAGTCATTGCTTACTTCAACCTAATAACAGTTACAACCTAATATAAGAACATAATTATTTACCTTTTTTGCTAAACACAATGTACTCTTTTCACTAAATTGGGAAGAAAAGATCACAAGGCGGTGGGGACTAATTTTATTACTTTAATTCGCGACATAACACCAATGTGTAATCGAAACACTTTGGATTGACAAGACTGACTACAAGTTGTAAAGAAGTAATTGTTTTACTCTTGTTTTCGGTTAATGTGCGGTTTACTTTCAATAATATGTCAGTTATATCGACTTTATATCAGTGTTGGACTTTAAAAAATGTTTGATATACCAAAGGGATAATTAAAAGCTGCAAATCGCAGGAGAGACATTACAATGACAAAAAAAAAGGACAAAAGAACAAACATGATCTACAAAATACTAAGAGCAGGAGATTCCGAATAGAGTTCGGAATTCCGAATGAAATAATTCGGAAATATTCGGAAACAGCTTGGAAATTTGGACTTTGCCATTTTTTAGGTCGGAAAAAGTGCGGAAATTTGAACTTTGTCCTTTTTTATGTCGGAAAGTTGGACTTAATCATTTTCATTGGGGAAAAAAGTTCGGAAAGTTGGACTTTGTCATTTTTATTGGCAGAAAAAGCTCGGAAAGTTGAACTGTGTCATTTTTAATGGTGAAAAAAGATGCGGAAAGTTGGACTTTGTCATTTTTTATGGCGGAAAAGTTTGGAAAATAGATTTTGCAATATTTTATGGTTAGAATAAAAACGGAAAGTAGGACTTTGTCATTTTTTATGTTGGATAAAGCTTGAAAGTTGGACATTGATTTTTTTTAATGTTGAAAGAAGTTCAGAAAGTTTGACTGTCATTTTTTAGGCCAGAAAAAACACTTTTTTGTGGAAAAAATTGATTTATTCATTTCTTAAGGTTTTATTTTTAAATTTGATTAATATCCAATTGAATGAAGAATATCAACTAATTTTTACTAATTGATTAATACTGCCAAGTCTTCAGTTAGAATAAAAATTTAATAAATAGTGATGTTTCTAATCTTCCTTGAAACAAGTGTAAACTGTTCAATTCATATTTTTGTTTGGATTGTGTTTCTCAATCTTAAGTTTTCTGTGTAATATTTGGGAGATCATTGTTTATCCTTTTCCCTTTGGCAATAGTATTGTCTTTTGTTTTTTTAACATGCCATCGAACGGTCTGTCCTTCTTCAATTTACGGTTTCTGATTACCTCTTTGGACTTTAGTATATTCAAATTTTTCTTTCAAAGAAAATTAGACAAAGACAAGCATAAAACATAGAAAATTGAAAACAAGTAACATGAACTTCACTAAAATAGTGAAAACTTGTCTTCTCCAGAAAATTGAGCATTCACTGTGCTACACACAGTTATTGGTTTGATGGATGCAGATTACATTTTTTCTGGGTTCTGAAAATTCACCCTCTCATCAAATATTCAAAAGTAGATTAAGCTTCCATCATAGTATGCATAAAAAAGTTAATAGGTACTATATTAATCACTCATCATGTACATGCAACTACTGAGGTCATGAGGTTTCTAATGATGATTGAAGTTTAAACATTGTATACAGTCGAACCTCATAATGTCAAACTTCTTACTTCTAGTTATCCAAAGAAACAACTTATCTGAGATTGAGCGAGTGATTGTTGTTTAATGCTAATTCAGCAATTTTTCAGCTATATCATGGCAAGAACAAGTTAATTTTAAATGAGAACATGTTCAGGTCCACTTAAAGTCTTTGTACTAGACCAACATGCCGAGTTGGATTTTATAGTGCTAGTTCACTGAAACAACAGTCTGCGGATAATCATGCCACTCAACTCTGACACATTATTCTGATTTCGAGCCAACCTGCTTAGTGGAGAAGCAACAGATACCAATTTTATATTCTTTGATTTGACCAGACCAGGGCTCGATTCCACAATCTAGCGCACTCGAGGTGCATCTGATATCGACAGAACCAGGTATGACTATACAACACTTTTCAACATTGTTCAGCAAACCTCATTGCACAGAAAATAATTTTTTCATAAAAACAAAAGGAAGGAATCTGAATATGGCAACTTTTACTTGCTGATAATGATATTTATAGTACATAAAAATAGGATAACAAAGTAGAAAATAAATAGAATACAAAGGCTTCTAAAAAAAAAAAGACTTCAGGAATAGTCACCATATTGTCTGCTGCATGCTTTCAATATTATAATAAAAATAGCCATCTTGATCATATGGTATTTTCAACTGCATGTGCAATCAGTACCTATCACTGCTAAAGTTGTGAGTTCAAATCCTGCTCGGTGGTTTTTTCCGTTTTCCTCAACCAATAAAACTGAGCTTCATGCACTGTAATACAACTGAAAGATTGTTAAAAGTGGCGATAAACATCCTAACACTTCAATATAATAAAGTGTCTTAATCATTTTTCATTGATTTTTCCCCAACTCAAGATTCTTCACTTCTCCCAAACATTCAGAGTAAGAGTATGTCCCAGTTCAATCTATCTCAACAAAGTTCTTCTTCAATGTCCATGTCTATCTGTAACAAATGGTTGGTCTGTACTACAGTTAAATTTAGCGGTGCTTTTTTGTCTTCAACAGACATTTACACTTAATCCACACATGTCAATATTTCCTGAATTGAAAATATGTATGTTGTGGTTCCTCTTTGACTGACTGATCATCTTGTTCTTCAATTTTCCTGAAATAAAATTACAAAATATGTAAGAAAACAAACCTTAAAATAACTTATTACATTTAAATATACAAAATGTAAAGATTTCACATATTAATACAATATAGTAGGTTATTACAGTTGCATCCTGCTGTCAAATTACAACTTCAGACAATAGAATTATACGTGTAAATTTATAAGTAAAATTAAATTAAATATAAAAAGAAAATAATAAAAAAAAAATATTGTGTGTTTTTTATTTCTGCATGACCAGCACTAGTTCAGTTTTTTTTCATAATATATTTGTTCCATTTTGAAATCATATTGGGGAAGTTACAAATAATTGATTTAGCCATTAAATTATTTTCTTAATCATCAGATTTTATAATTAAGCCCTAGTTTAAATATTTACGGGAACAAATAACCAAAATTGTAGACACTATGCATCTAGTAAGTGAGTGATTGTTGTTTAGTTGTTTAATGCCAAGTGAGCAACATTTTAGCTATATCATGGCAAGAACCAGGGCTAGAAATTAACTTTTTTCACCACAAGCAAAACTTTGCTAGTTAAATAAAAATCTACTAGCAAACAGACTGACCTGACTAGCAACTAAATTAAAAAAAAATGTATGTTATTTTCATTGAAATATGTAGCAATAAGACTAAGGTTTTATGTGTTTTATTAAATTAAGCAATTCACTGTCTCTGACTATATCGCATTGTGAAAAGCGTCCTTGACCATTAAGCAAGTCGCTCCCGGACATTCTGGCTTCCATGATTTATTTCTTAAAAGAAACATGTACCTGATATAAACAAACAAGCATTAATATTTCCTTGGGAATGGCCATATCATATGAAAACATACAGTGTTTTAAACAATGTTTTATTGGACAGTAATATAAAGAGCCACACACTCACTGTACCCTCAAAAAATTACATGTACCCCCAAATTGGTGGAGTTGGGGTACATGTACCCTCAAATGAAAAAAAGCTGTGAGTATGATGCATCACTGCATGTACTGAATTTTTTTCATCTCAAATAATTATTACCAAGATAATAACTAATGACTGGCTTGTCTGTTTTATCTTTCATTATGTAATGTGACCGAATAATTATTGTAAAGCCAGTAAAGGAAATATGCCTGTCTGTTAATTTCTTTTTTTTTTTTTTGCTTTTTTTCGTGTGAAAATTGTATATAAAAGAGATGAGTTAGAGGTAATCAAGCTGGAAACAGAGCAATAATAATTATTTGAATAAAATTATAAGATCACTTCTGTTAAAAACACGATAATTGATTTACTCTAGCTAGGCCAAAGTTGGATAAACGAAAATCGTAATCTTGCCATTCTTGCAAGCAGACATGCATTGGCTGCGTTCATATGATAGTGTAACAGCTGTCACACAACGATTTTCACGATTATATCCTCTTAATCACTGTAAACACTAATCACAATTATAAATCTACTTGAAACTTGGCGAAAGAATTTCGTAAATTTTGTAACGTCACGATCGTGATCAGAAACTTTTCTTCTTTTTGACATTTCGACTGGTAACTTGAACAGTAAAAATTACAACCTCTAGATATGTTATTTTAAAAATCGGGAACCAGTATGGTTGTTCGTATTTCTCGGACAAATACGTAACTATACCGTCCTTTTTTATGAAGTCAATGTGATCTTTACCGATCTTACCAGAAAACAAATTTACACATTTGTCATAGTTCAGATACGATTCTGAACACATAATTTTTTACAACTAGCAAAATTCTGCTAGTTCTAGCTTTATTCACTAGCAAAATTAAGGCAAATTGAAATTTCAACAAGCCTGCTTGCTAGCGTTAATTTCGAGCCCTGAGAACAAGTTATAATTTGGTAAGATGGTGTCTGCTTTGTAGTAGACCAACACGATTAGTTGGATTTTTATAGTGCCAGATCACTGGAATGAGGCAAGCCTCTCTAAACTGGAACATTATGCTTTGTGATAAGCGGAGCACAAGAACCAACTTGATAGTCTTTGTTTTAACCTCACCAGAGCTCAAACCCATGATCTACTACACCATATAATGCACTATACAAGCATGAAGCAGTGGAAATGTACCAGACGTAACATAGACAAATACACAATGAATAAATACCTGCGATAATAAGGGGTCTTGGGCAAGGGAAATAGAATATCTTCTTTTGGCTTCATACAATTTGTACCAGCTGAAAACAAATAAAACACATTTAAAATATTACATAAAACCACAGGGGCTTGAATCTATAGTGTATATAGGCCGTGTGACCTCTATGAAAGCGATTCAAGCCCCTGTGCATAAAACTTAAGGTGTTACATTGTATATATAATTTCAGTGAAATGCCATGTCGTTCTAAATAATCATAGTAAGTAAACACTGAACTTGACCAATATGGATAAACACCAAGTATTTGGTTTTTTTTTTGCTTTGTGACTTGGGGCCGATTTGACTGGAAATCATGCATTCATGACAGGACAAAACAAAATGTGTCAGTTTGTTTTCATAAAGCATTAACAACTGCAGAGCCAGAGGTCATTGAAATATAATGTATATGATTATTTTTTTAGATCATTATTTATGTAAACTAATCCAATTGGAAATGACATTCCATTGATACGTGATACTTTTACGTTATTTCCGCAACCCAACATACTGTTAGTGTTAAGTTACTGACCATTGTCTTTGAACCGATCAATCATAACAAGTGAAACCGTCGAAAATGGGTGAAGTTATGATATATAGACTCATGAAATGTTCCTTTAATGCAGAAAATCCTAAGAGTTTCATATGAAAGGAACGTTACCTAAACTAATTACTAATTGTGACTTTGCATGATCAAACTTCCTAGGACCGGTTAATTAAATTAGGTTGACCAGTCATGATTTGGGGGAGGGGGGGCACGCTTTTTTTTCAGGATTACTATTTTCTGTTGTTTATAGTAGCATGGGGCAAAAGAACAACAACTCTTAACAGATGCGGAATTATGTTCCGAAATTGGTCCCGAAATTAGGTGGAAAGTGTTGGTCTTAATTACGCTGTTTTTAAAGAATTAGGTGATTGGTTAATAAACTAAAGTTGCGCCAATCAAAAAAGAGATAATTTATCTTTCGGTGCATCCCAATCTTATAAATGAAAGCGTGGAAAGTGGCCATTTTAAACATGTGAGAAATTTAGCTAAACATCGTAAATGGCTTTTTAGGACGTGCACCCCTCTGTAATTTTATTATTATTCTTAAAGAATTCAAACAGAAATTATGAATATATGGGCGTATTGTTCGTGTTTTTCGCGTCTTTTTCACCGTACCCCCTTTTTGGTAAGCAGAGTAATTTCCCCTGAAAAGAAATACAGTCACTTCTGGTGAATCAATACGTTAAGCTTATTATTTAATTACAGACATAAATTCTCATAAATAAACCTTACCAAGGTTTGAATTAACCAAGAAATATATGGTAATAGTGTGCAGGTAACTTGAGAAGAAACATGTATGAAGTTCAGTGGTGAAAAAGTAATATACTTGTTACTTGTTCTGTAACTTCCTCCATTGAATGTGGAGCACTGCTTGAATGAAGCATATTTTTAAGCGGTATGTACATCATCGTTAAACAAACATGTTTTTGGTGTAAAATTAACTTCCAAGTTCATTTTAGAAGTATGTTTCAGCCTGGAAATGTTTGATTGTAGATTAATATATATGTTAAATATAAATATAAATATAAAAAAAAACACAAGACAAGTTACAACTTACAGCATTACCATATTATGATATTTTGTTGTCAATAACAGTGTGGGAAACGACCGCTCGCCAACTCGCCAAAAGCGAGTGGAAATTTCGGATGGCGAGTAAGATCCACTTTCTACTCGCCGATCTGGCAAGTAACAGTTGTAAGGTGAGTAGGAACTTGAAACCGCTTGCCATAACTCAGGTTACAGCTTTAAAATATCATAGCTCCCAAACAGTTAAATTTTCTGTTAACTGTGTCATTTATCCAACATTTTATTAATCATTGTACTCGATAAGAAAACATTCCGCCATGAGTCATGACACTTCATTTCTGTCAACAGAAAAATTAAGTATACAATCCCGACCCCACATAATTTTGCCAAAGCCGATTTCACGATTAAATGAAATATTGTTTCATTACAAATAGATGTGATGACTTATAAAATTAATGCAAATAAAAATAATTTGGTTTTGAAATATTTCAAACGAATTCGTAGTGAAAACATAAAGTTAAATATGTTTCGGAACTGGGTTTACCATACATGTTTTATACCGCGCATTAAAACTTAAAAGATGAAGACAACGAAATTGAGGATGAAGAGATCAACGCAGCTCTTAAGAGAGTGTTGATTCTTCTTGACCAAGTTAATGACTTGTCAAAATCTGCAAATTAAATTGTTGAACATTACTGTATTGTTTATTTGGTATTTGTTGGCGAGTTTAAAAAAAAATGTCACTCGCCAAATATGGCGAGCTCTATTTCATTTTGGCGAGTACTGGTTTCAGACAACTCGCCATTTTGGCGAGTGTTTGAAAAAAATGGTTTCCCACACTGCAATAATAATGAAAAAAATAAAATTACTTATATTTATGAATAAACACTAAAATTACTTATATTTATGAATAAACACAAGACATTGACAAATATTAAAAGCCGTTTATATTCAGATATGAGCATATTAAAAGATTTCAGCAATAAAGGAGGGGGACATGTTTTTGGTGAAAAACTAACTTCCAAGTTCATTAAATATTTATATATCATGTAAAACTGCTATATCTAAGATGCCCAAAACAGTTTAGTTTTTAGGGCTTTCCATTATTTTTTATGATTTTTTGAAAATTAAAAGATTTCAGCAATAAAGGGAGGGGGAGGGGGGACATTCACATGTTTTTGGTGAAAAACTAACTTCCAAGTTCATTAAATATTTATATCATGTAAACCTGCTATATCTAAGATGCTCAAAACAGTTTAGTTTTTAACTCTAGGGTTTTCCATTAATTTTTTATGATTTAAAAAAAAATTGAAATAAAAAATTAAGCTTAAGCAAAAAAAGGGGGGGATTCACATGTTTTTGGTGTAAAATTAACTTCCAAGTTCATTATAGAAGCATGTTTCAGCCTGGAAATGTCTTATTATATCATATATACATTTTGTATGTTAAAAAACAGAGTTTTGGGTATAGGGATGTTCGCCGTGATGTCACAGGTTTGAGAATTTACCTGTGTGGTTGGCAGGAAATCAAAAATTTGTATTGTCTTTCAATGAAGGCTCAACTTTAAATTGTCATTATTATTTTGTTATTTACGATAATTTAATAATTCTTTCAGAAATGAAAATTATATAGCAATAATTAATTCACATCAAAGGTTTGATAAAAATATTCAGAATAAAAAGATTGGAAATTCGATCTTGTTTTATTTAGTTTTAAAGCGTAAAAATACATTATTTCATATTAGAATTATGAATTTATCATATCAAAATAAAAAAATGTAAACTGACAGAAAAAATACGAATTTTCTTAAGTCTCTAAAACAATTAACAGAACAAACATTGGTTTGGAAATAAAAAAGTTATAAAAGTTTAAAAATTGCTTACTTTCATGTCAATTACTTTATTGTTTTACTGCCAACCAATTATTTGTTTAATGACATGCAAATTAGTGAATATGACATCACTAATGAGATTGGCGAACATTCCTATTGTCAACGATATCTCGTAAATATAAGTGGGACCATATTTTCATATTTTGAACAGAATTTTCTATAGAATTTTAAAGACCTCATTTTACGATTTTCAAAAAATCATAAAAAAACAATGGGAAGTCCTAGAGTTAAAAACTAACCTGTTTTGAGCATCTTAGACACAGGCACGTGTTTCTATCAATGGGGGGTTGACTATCAATGTATAATAAAAGAAGGTAGCTGACTCGGAAATATACCCCCTCAGCTTCAAACACAATTTATACCATGTTCTTTGCGATTTCGTACGCTTTCCGCGTGTCTAGCGCTTCTACATATATTATTCTTTCAAAATATGTCAACAAAGTTTATCTCCTTACGGTTCTCTCTTTCATATTTTGAAAGAATAATATATGTAGAAGCGCTAGACACGCGGAAAGCGTACGAAATTGCGAAGAACATGGTATAAATTGTGTTTGAAGCGGAGGGGGTATATTTCCGAGTCGGCTACCTTCTTTTACTATACATTGCTAGTCGATACTAATAATTTGTATGTAGCTGCTGTGCTTATGGACCTATCGAAGGCCTTTGACTGTCTGCCTCATGATCTTCTTCTTTTAAAATTAAAGGCCTATGGTCTGTGTGAAAATGCACTTAGTCTTATTGATGACTACTTATCAAATAGAAAACAATGTGTAAAAGTTGGTACCTATTTTAGTACATGGCAAAATATTTATAAAGGTGTTCCACAGGGATCAATCTTGGGTCCTGTGCTTTTTAATGTATTTCTTAACGACATTTTCAATTTTGTAAAAGAAAATAAGCTCTATAATTATGCAGATGACAATACATTATCACACTCAGGGCCAGATTTAAATGGATTAGTTAAATCTCTGGAAAAGGAAAGTGCAATTTTAATTGATTGGTTCGCTAATAACAAAATGAAAGCTAATCCGGACAAATTTCAGGCCATTGCCATTGGGAATAAATAAAAAAATGGGGATATAAAATTTAATTTGGATGGGAATGAATTTCTGTGTGAAAATGAGGTAAAGCTCCTGGGGGTGACAATAGATTGTCATCTAAAGTGAAATTTGTAAAAAAGCTTCAAGGCAGTTAAATGTACTAAAAAGAATTGGAAAACATTTATCTAAATTGGGGAGGCTAACCATTTATCACTCTTATATTATGTTTAATTTCAATTATTGTCCTGTGATCTGGCATTTTTGTGGGGAAAGTAATACTAAAAAAATGGAAAAGATACAAGAACGTGCCTTGAGGTTTATCTATGAGGATTTTAATAGTGATTATGATACTCTTTTGTTAAAGTCTGGTTTACCCTCTCTCAAAATAAGACGTCTACGAATGATGGCCATAGAAATTTTCAAAATCCTTCACAAACAGTCACCGGCTTATCTCAATGACATTGTTAATTTTAAACATATATCTTACTCTTTTAGACAACAACAAACAGTAGAAATTCCACAGGTGAGAACAACAAATTTTGGTCTGCATTCATTAAGGTATGCTGGAGCTACACTCTGGAATGAGTTGCCTGACGCAATCCGTGCGCAGACGAACCTAAATCAGTTTAAAAGTCTGATCAATAACTGGAATGGCAACTCATGCAGATGTGGCTCCTGCAGATCTTAACTAATGTTTCATTTTATGTTGAGTGCTTTCAGATTTTTGTTTTTGTTTTTTTGTTTTTTTTTGCTTTGTATCTGCTGATCTTAATATTTTTCATGCTTCATTTTATGTTGAGTGCTTTCAGATTTTTTTTTTTTTAGTATTGCTTTATTTATTTTTATTTTTACTTTGTATCTGCTTTTTAGTCAAATTTTTTAGTGCTTTAATGTTGCTTTCCTTATGCTATGCTTGTATGTACAAAATGTATGTGTATCTGGCTAATGTTTCAACTGTTGTCCTATGTTATATGGCATGCTTGTGTATTTATATGTTTTAAATGTATGTGTTGTTACTGTTATTAATGTCGGCAAAAAGCTCTACAGAGCTTATGTTTGTAATGTTATATGTAAACCCGACTTAAAATAAAGTTTTCTATTCTATTCTATACCGTGTTGCCCCATGCTATTTATAGTGCCTTTGAATCTATTTGGGATTAAATTTATGTCTAAGAATAGATTTGACTGCGTGTGCTTCACAATTCGTTTTGTAAACAAAGTACCTTTGATTCTACCAAGAACACGTTTTAGTATCAGTTCGTGTTCGCAGGGGAGATCATAGAGAGGGGAGTTTAACGTGTAGTAGAGAGATCGTGATAATATGGCGTCTTTCTTTTCGGAATGTTTCTAGTCTTATCTGTAGTCATAAAGATCATACCTAAGAGCATTTCCCTATTTCCTGTATATTGCGATTGGTCGTTATTAATATATTGATCATTTCGTATGCATGATAACCTGTGACCCGTCAGAGGTCAATACTTTTGTTAGTCAAAAATAGTGTACTGTTTTTTTGCAGTCGCACATTTGTCTAAATGTGCACTGCTTTTCCATAATCTACTCGTCGTAATGTGCACTACTTCTGCTAAATTATGTTATTAAAAGTCGTGTTCTTGTGATATGTTATTATTTTAATTACTGTAGCAAGTTAGAGAAAGGAAAAAAGAGATGAAATAATATCGAAATAAAGATACATTTTGTATTACATATTAGTTTTCAAATTCTACATCAAATGATTAATTAATGATTTATCTGCAAAATATTTAACAAAAACGCATGTATAGCAATTTTAATACACTTGACTGATAGGAATGTGGTATTCAACAAAAGTACAAA
>MJUT01033621.1:70046-84136 GCA_002080005.1 Gigantidas platifrons
CCCCCCCCCCCCCCCCCATATAGCACGCCGTTATGCGCCTGTTAAAATTCTATTTTGGCCTTCTAAAAAACAATAAAGGGAAAACCCTGTGGTAGTTAGTACATGTAGTATAATTTGTATTTCTAAATTGATTATTAGCTTTGTTAACAATTATTTATCCCAAAATTTAATGAAAATACAATTATATTATAGTTACATACCAGCAAGTCAACTCTTCAAAGAATCCATGGACATCCTAATGTCTCCAGAGCCTTCAACGAGGACGCAAAATGACGAAATATGTGTAAATTGTACCATTCTACAAGAGGAGGTCACACGCAACAGCTAACAAATACAATGTCTACAGAATCAACTCAATACCCCCAAGATTGTAAACCAGTATTTACAGATAACCACATAGAACATGCAGTAACAACTTGTAAATTTGCAGTACTAGGTACAGTACTAGTAGTTGTGGAATAAACATCACGTAAAAGTCGTAAATTATACATTGGCATGCATTTGGTGTCAAGGTCAACATCGTTTTATCGTTTGACTAAGTCTTCTACTCTAAAAGGAGCTGCCATTATGAATTCTTGATAACCACCGTGTTAGTAAATTGCAATATTATGAGTGATAGAAGAATGAAATTATCTACCATAAAAACCAGTTTTTGTTAAATTTATTCTACTTGAATACTTGCATATAGCAAAAGAGGGTTATGATCATGATGTTTAACACCACTTTCAATAGTATATTAGTTACATTGTGGCAATCACTTTTATTGGTGAAGGAAGCCGTAGGACCTGGAGAGAACCACCGACCTGTCATAAGCCACTAATAATCTTTATCACATAATGTTGTACTTTATTTAAGACATATTTTATTGACCATGAATTAGACACAAGTTATAAAGTTAGATGTCTTCTCTGTTAGTAACAGTGTTACATAATATAATATTTTGTGGGTGACATCCCGGTCCATAAACTGCCATATGGCCCTCAGTGCCGTGAACTATTTGTTAAATATTACAAAAACATAACAATACTTCGTTCAAAATTATTTGAGAAAAATGGCATAATTCTGTAAGAGAATTTGATACTGATGTTGTATCGAGTACACCTCACCATAGACAGGGGTGCAAGTTTTGCATTTGTAATTGCAACTTGCATACGATTGACCATTATAGCCCCATATAGAAATAAAATGTCCAGGATTTGTCTTCTACGGTGCAAATGATTAAATGACATCACATTTTCTAAGTCTAAACAAATTATGAGAGAAAGAGATAGACATTAGTAGGGAAGTTGATATAAGCTTTCAAATGTTTAAAAATTGTAATTACTATAATTGATATTCCTGTTGTACATGATGTAAAATAACAACAAATAATATTTCAATCTGAGTGGATGTGCAATAAAATGTATCTTATACAGATATAACATGTTTGGGGGTGGGGGCTTTGATATTTATTTATATGCATTACAAAAAAAAAATTCTTTTTCAGATATTATTGGTAAATGGTGGCCACATGTATCTAAAAAGGATGTAACTGGAAAGTTGGCAGGAGCCTTAAAGCCAAACCTGTTCAAGAAGCTTTAAAATTAGATATCTACTTAGACAATAGTGCCAAAAACACTTTTTCTACAAAGATAGTGGACATTGTTTTTTCTTTGAAGAATTAAAATAAAACAAAAAGTATATTATGTTAAATGATTTCATTGTCAGACATAAATCTACTTTTTCTGATTTTATGGAAATTTATGTCGAAATTTTCAGTAATGGTACAGAATTTTTACCGAATGTAGTTCTAAAACTTTTTAACAAATGTAGTGTGGAGATTTTTTCCAGATATAGTTCGAAAAAAATTTCTGTATGAAGTTCGGAATTTTTTTCCGCATGCAGTTCGGAAATTGCACCAAACATGGCAAAGCTAATGCGGAAATTTTCTCCGAGGTAGCTCGGAAAAATCTCTGCATCTGACAATATTTTCCGAACTTAATTCAGAGTATTCTGACAATTCCAAATTTTTTCCGGGGTCATTCGGAGTATTAGGACAATTTCCGAATTTTTTTTTGAGCTCATTCGGAGTATTCGGACAATTTCCAAATTTTTTTCCGAGGTCATTCGGAGTATTCGGACAATTCCGAATTTTTTCCGAGGTCAATTCGGAGTATTCGGACAATTCCGAATTTTTTTCCGGGGTCAATTCGGAATTCCGAACTTATTTCCGAATTATATGCGGAAATTCATCAAAATTCTCTGTTTTTTTCACGAAAATATTTTTTTCTAATTCGGAAACGTCCGAATACTCCGAATTCTATTTTCCGAGATAATATTCGGAATTTCCTGCTACGGCAGTGAGTAAAGATTGAGCAACATGAACCGCACACCCTCTCCAACAAATTTAAAATATGGAGGTGAACGCGGATGCTCCAGATCGGTAAACAGTTCCTGCTCCACGGGTGACACCCGTAGACTAGTGCTGCTTCTAAACGACACAAACTTCACGTGATATTGAAATCGTGTTGTACACCAGTATGCGTAATTAATAGAAATAACATTGATAAAACATGAACCTCCTACAACTGTTTTAACTTCTTTATTTTTATGTCCCTGTAATATTACAACATGATATTTACATAGTAAGATATGGTTTCTTATCTAATAATAACAAAATTTCCTGAAAATCTGTTTCGGTTTCACAAGCTTATATTTTCCAATTATTTTACAAATGTTCTTGGTAAACTATCATATTACTGTCGATATTCAAAAATTCAATATTAAGTGTATTTCAATTTCACTTCCTGGTAATAAAATAAATATTTGATTTTAGCGCACATGGTGTGTTTCTGGAATAACCTTTATGAGGAGTTCGTGGAAAGAGTTTCACTATAATTTACATCAATTCATATTTAATCGTTTTTCTTTTTGCATAATATACTGAGACATATTAAAAATGCACAACATGAAGAAAAAATTCTATGCATAGCCCATTATCAAATCATACTATGGACATTGAACATAACTCGTTCTGAAAAGCTTGAAGATATCAAAGGAGTAATCAGACAACGTACATCAAAGGACAGAAAATACAATCATCAAAAGAAAAACCGATTGCAAAAGGACAAATAATTCTCTACAAAACACATACACAACACCGAAAACTACAGACACATGGAATACAGGATAAAAATGCAAAACTGCAAAAAAATGACCAAATTAAAAAAAAATCCCCAACAATTCACATAATTTTGAAGTAATAGCACATCTGAAAGAATAGAAATCCGAAAATGAAACTGCTGGATGCATTCTACTCAACAACACTTCGAGTTACTATTTCGACAAGTGACATGTCATTTCAGGGTCAATCATGACCATGATCGTGTTATAGTTACTAAGACTAAAACTGAGTTGAGTTCTCTCTCATTATACAATCTTAGTGTGTCAGTGAATAGTGGCAGGTCGGTGGCTTTCACTGGATTATTCATTAAAAGCTAATCGACACTATATAAAAGAAATATTTTTGGAACCGGCCTTAAACGCACATATCCTTTGCGATTCCATGGTCCGTCATTGTCAGGAACAATTCGTTTACAGTGGTTGATCTAGCAGCCCCTTTGGCAACCCTCCTTCCCAAAACATGTACGATTTGACCCCTATCGAGAGAAAGCGATGGCAACTGCATACACACTAGAATTTGAAAACAGGAAGCATGTGTTGAGGTCATCATTTGTAAACCGTAGTTGTTCCATTACATGGGAATCGGATGAACAAGCAGGATGTCATCCCAAAACACATTTAAACCCTTTCACTAAAGTGGAGTTTAGACTTATATACCTGACGATTACGGTGGCTTTGATCTTAACATGCAACCCCTTGATCAACGTTATTACTACGTACATGTCCTCTGTACATATTTCGTATGTTGTTTCAACGTAGAAATTACGCTGCAAAAATGTTGCATGCTGTATCAGTTGAAAATTACATTAAACAAAGTTGTATGTTGGTTCAACGTTGGAATGACGCTGGCAAACGGTATGTTGTTTCAACATTGAAATGACTCTTAAACAGTCAATCTCATTTATTTTGCACAAATGATGTACCAACATTGTACAGACATTCAGACGGAATAAGAAATATTTGACGGACTAATGATATACAAAATAAAATAAGCATAAGGAATTTCGCGGAACAGTATTTACCTGTGATCATGATGAATGTTTTCCATAATCGAAGATGAAAAAATGTAAACTATTAAAATTTCACATGTCCCCGTTTAAAATCAACATTTTTAACAATTGATTAAAGGTTACTATGAATTGATTTTTATTACATACTTAGTTAAAATAAAGGCATTTTTGCATGACCAATATGACCGGAAGTAAACTGTCCATAATTTCACACCCCGGGAAAATAACCGGTTATTGGTTTACTACAAGATCATTTCCATATCGAGGCCCATATTGGCCCGGGCCAATATGGGCCTCGACTTCGTCTCAGGCCAATATGGGTGTCTCTTTTCTAGATGTCGGAAATATGTAATAAATAGTTTAATACATGGGCATTTCCATATTGGCCTGGTTATCATCCCTCGACCCATATTGGCACTCGACTTCGTCTCAGGTCAATATGGGTGTCTCGGGATGATAACCAGGCCAATATGGAAATGCCCATGTATTAATCTGTATATCATACATTTATCCTTTGACCTTTCATTCAAATATCTGAATATTATATTATAGAAAAAATGCAAAACAATAATGCCTGCTTACGTTCTCAAAAAAGACAACACAATATCTGATGTCGCCTCCATGTTACGTCAGTAACGATGTTATAATAAATTTGTTGTGACGTTTGATGCGGTGTAAAATGAAATAATGCCTGTTATACATATTCCAAATGACGCCTATTACGGCAACGTAAGAATCGATTCCAACGTTACTGTATAGTGGAACATTTATTTTTCAATAAATAATAATTGATTGATTGATTGATTGGTTTTTAACGCCAACTTTAGCAATATTTCAGCTATATCGTGGCGTCACCAAATTTATAGGTGGTAATTTAAATTTTTTTTAGTGATTCCTACGTTATCGTTGGATGCTGTGCAAAAAACTTGTTTTTATATAATGAATAGAACACTGGTGATATTTCGTAAAATTATTTCTTTTTGAAATATGGTTACCTTTTCGATTTTTATACTGTACTAGGCAAGATCTAGAACAGTGTTTAGGCTTTATAACAAAAACGAATCATTGTGTATTTTTCAAAGTGTACTTTCACCTGGTAGTGGATTTTCACTATACTGTTTTTAATTTTTGTTTTCTATTTGCTGCTAATTTTATGGTAGCGATTTTTGCTTTATTGATTTTCTACATCGTTTTTGAGTAAGAAAATATAAAGTTTATTCATACCAGTGCTATCCAATAATGTTTTGAGAATATGAAATATGAAAAAACAAAAATCACGTAGGAATTTTAGGCTTTTTATGTACATTTTTTTACTCAACTTTGACCACGTGTATTTTGAAAACTACTTGATATTTGTTCTCGAATTGTTGTGTGTTGTTTCGTTATACATTCTTGTTCAAGAATTTAAGTAAAGTTTAGTTATTTGCAACCTTTCATTTTTTCGTCCTTATTAAGTTACAATGTACAGGATAAATGAGATTGACTGTAAAAGGTTGTATGTTGTTTCAACGTTGAAATGCTGCTTAAAAAGGTTGTGTGTTGCTTCAAAGTTGAAATGATGTTTAAAATGTTGTATGTTGTTTAAACTTTGAAATGACACTGGTAAAATGCATGTTGTTTTACTATTCAAATGATGCTGATAAAAAGGTTATACTTATGTTGTCTTAACGTTAAAATGATGCTGATTAAACGTTTGCATGTTGTTTCAGCGTTGAAATGAAGCTTAAAAATGCTGTATGTTGTGTCAACGTTAAAATGACGCTTAAAAAGGTTGTATGTTGTTTCAACGTTGACATGACACTGAAAACACTTGTATGTTGTTTTAATGTTGAAATGACGTTGAAAACACATTACATGGTGTTTCAGCGCTAATATGACACTATATTATACTTTAGCAAATTTCATTGATAATTCGGCAATTTCATTGGTAAATGTAGATGTGGTAGTTTTCTCTACCTTTTCTTAACCCCGCCCACCAATGCAGAGGGTGGTATTGCAAGGATATACCACATCCCACCCTCCGCAATACAACCCTCTGCAATACCACCCTCCGAAGGACATTCAGTATAATATAAAACGTACTGCCTTTGGTTGAGGGTGTTACGGTAGATTACCACACTCAGAAAAAATAACATCCTCGACTTCCGTCTCGGGTGATATTTTTTCTGCTTGTGGTAGAAACCGTAAAACCCTCAACTAAAGGCAGTATGTTTATAATAACAATCGTGTATGCTGTTTTAACATTGAAATGATGCTGATGAAAAGGTTGTATGGTGTGTAAACATTGAAATGACGCTGATGAAAATGTTGTATGGTGTGTCAACTTTGACATGACGCTGATGAAAAGGTTGTGTGGTGTGTCAACTTTAAAATGTTACTGTGTGTCTACTCGGGTGTGTTTTGTTTCGAGTAATGTCCAATTATATCTTAATATTAGAAATCACTACTATATTATTCATCGATATTCTTAACAAAAGGTTAAACTATTGTCCTAAAGTATTATTAACAATAGACTCAGTACAGACAGTAGATTGTGTTTATACAACAATTCACTAATATCTTCATCCCTTTCATTCCTACTGGAAGCACTTATAAAACTTTTAGTAAACTACAGAATTTTAATTGCATTTTGACACAACTGTCAATTATAGTCATTTAAAGTTTAAATGGTGTTTATGTTGAAACAAGTGTTAACTGCAAACTAATTGTAAATATTTGCTAATTGAAATGAATAAGGCAATATTATAAAAGCATTTAATTAAAGACGATTTGTCAATAATAACCACATCAATTAATAAAACGCGGTTGAGATGCTGATTTCCTGCAGTGATAGTCTTATTCACGAGAAAGTTTTTTGTTTACCACATCTTCATCAAATGAACAAGATCATGCACGGATCATTATTCCTGGTTTTATCATGTTTTCATGGTTTATGTTCTGCAGAAAACCGGTATGCGATAACTCGAATAATTCAGCGCCCTCTATCCACTGTCGCTCCTCGAGGTTAATGAAGCGATCGATAGTGAGTGGAATATAACGACTGGATTATTCGGGTTAGTATGCGATGGTTGCCGAGAGGACTGAATTACGGAACATACTAATATCGGACAATATATTTCATAACATGAGTGAATTGGATTGTTTCAGACAATGTGACGATAATAGAGCGTGTCTCTCTATTTCATATCACGGAGGTACACACACGTGTTTCTATATTCGAGCTTTAATTTAAATAAGAGCAGAAAATCTGAGGAAGGCTGGTCTAATTATTCTAGAGGTAATATATACATGTTCATTTCCAAAGATAAAGATAGAAATATACTATTGATATTGGAACAAAATGTATTAATATATTAAGGTATAGATTTTCGTGGTATTCGACATTAGCCCATTATACATTAGCAACAAAATATTGTTAATTTTATATTTTCAAAAATAATTTAGATTTCATTGCATAGCAATAAATATATTGTTCTAACAAACAATAACAAAAATAAAGACCAACATGAACGTACAAAAAAATCGTAATTCATAAACTTCCGGATTTGGGAATCCAATACCTGACACATGATGGATTCACACAAAAATCCACAATGTCAGTATCTTGTCCAAGCCCTGTTGGCAGAAATGGTAGCTCTACATCTTTTTTGCATGCCTCTGATGATTTTTTTGATCTTGTACTGTGGAATGGCGCTCCATCCAATGACGGGCGCATTTTCCAATTCTTGTAAAGAGTTGAATGGATGATGATTCTCTCGAATTCATCTGCTTAGCATGTCCCAAACTTGTTCGCTAGGAGCCAGATCAGGAGAACGACTCGACCAGAGTAATGCGTTAACATTGTTGGTCTGTAAAAAGTTCACGGAGAGACGCGCGATGTGTGGCCGAGCATTGTCCTGCTGAAAGACAAACCGATTGTTTCTGCGCATGAACGGCACCACAACATGGCGTAAAATGTTATCGCAGTAGCGCTGTGCATTCAGTGTTTCTCTTATCACAATCAAGTTGGACTTTCCTGTGTAATGCACTCCTCCCCACACCATCAAACTACCGCCACCAAAGCGGTCAACTGGCATAACAAAAACCTCAACAAAGCGTTCACCAGGTGTCTCCAAACACGAATGCGACCATTTGCAAACATTAGTGTGTATCGAGATTCATCCGTAAAAAGTATACTGTCCTCCAGTTTCGGCCCATGTGCTGATTTGCCCATGCATGTCGCTGTCTTTTGTGGTAGACAGTTAACTCCATACCTTCTTGATTTGAAACGACAAGCTTTAAGTTCATTTCGGACTGTTTGTGCGGATATACAGACTCCAGTTGCTCTCCATACTCTGTGGACAATCCTTGTTGCTGGTAAAAAGCGGTCACAACCTGCTGTGATTCTGATGTAACGTTCTTCTCTAGGAGCGAGACGTTTTGCTCTACCGGATCTTGGCCTATCCGTAGCTGTGCCAGTGTTTCTGAAACGTTTTGCTAACATCCATATGGTTGTACGGTGAACACCAAATGACACGGCAACGTCATTCTGACTTCTAACATACCGATGGCCCGATGGCGGTCATTCTGTGGAAGGCCTCTACGGCGCCCCATAAAACGTTTGGTTACAAGAAAACAAATGTTTCTCCTGTTTTGAACCTTACGCAAGAACAAATTGTCGCTGAAATCAACTTTCGAAAAGCATAAACAGGTAACAAGTAAAACACTCCTACTGCACTTGCAGCTGATTTTTGGCGCGAAATGACTCAAGCAAAACGTTGTTGTACCTGTTTTAAATGTCTTTTGTATTGATTAGCCATTTGATGTCTATATTATTTATAGACGCAAAATGTGAAAAAAAAATTAATTAATATTAAAAAAAAATTGTTGCTAAACGTTTTTCACTCAGTATACGTATTACCAATTTAAAGTGCCACACGAGTGTAATTTTTCAAAAGTCAATATTTGACATAAAAATATGTCAAATTATTCTATTAACCCATTGCAAAAGACGCGAATAAAAAATGTAGATCACAATCGATAATACACCTTTCCATTCTCTTGTCAATCATCAGTAGATTAACCAATCACAGCTGGTATATTTAACACGTGAGTAAACAGCTGATAGCAACACATGTGGTCAGTCATAACCTCAGTCAAACATTCTTATCTAAACAGTTAAGTGTATAGAAGGAGAATTCTGCAAGTTTTTACCAAAAATTGGTTAAAAGATGCTGCTGGGGGCATGTAATTCAGATACCAGGTATCCAGAAAGAGTCCAAAATGTCAGCTTTATTCCATTCCCGAAACCAAAGACAAATTTTTATTTTTGTCTGAGATGATCAATACATGCAAATATTTATTTGCATTCATACATTGTATTAAGATGTAGACATTATAATTGCACTGCTATTTTCTTTATAGTTACATTTGTAAATGTTTTCATGATTAAAGTATTATTATTAATATCCATCCATAAAAATTGAAAACAAAGTACTTAAAATAAACATAAAATATGAATTATATATATTTTTTTAGCATTTTGGTCAGTGGGCAATCCTCTGATCAATAAAACATGAAGAAGAAAAATAATGAAAATAAATATAAAATATATTTTTTTTTATTTTAGCATTTTGTAAATGGGCAACCCTCTGATCAATATCCTGACTCATGTCCTGCCACAGGTGGACTTAGTATTTGAGGCTAGGAGAAGGCCTAAAAATCTAGTGCCAGACAGTTCAGCTGGAACTTCTTTTAAATTTAAGTTCTGATAAGACTACCCCAACAACATGTGAACAGGTTCCTGATAACCTGAAAAATACCAAAAAAGGATATATTATAAATAGTTAAATAAATAAAAACAATCAAAATAAAATATTTTCGTTAATAACCCTTTCAATACGATATTTTCTAGTCATTTCCATTCCGGCAGAAACTCCGGTTTTTTCGTTTATTGATCACGTGATTTGATGTAAACTGCAGGCATCATTACTTCCGGTTTGGGTAGCAACGCCTGACGTGAATGTAAATACAACGTCATGCGCGTCATTTACGGTAAAAATGGAAAGGCCCAAGCTTTCCAAGGGCTGGTGCTGTGTTCCTCAGTGTAAATCTGATGGGAGGAAGCGTGGGAAGTATGCATACTATAGCATATCCGTTGTCTTTTTTGTACAGCTTGAGGCGATCATAATTCCAATCACACTTTTTTAATAAATCATGAAATATATTATAAGTATATCACGCTGTTCAATATTAGGCAACAGTTTTAAATCCGACGACCATATCGGCACTTGTCCGATCTCACACACAACCTGTGTTACACCGTTCTCCGTTATTGTTCTCCTGTTTATTTGTGAAAGTTCGTATAGTCATTTGTTGACGTTATTTTCTCTAGATCTAATTCTTGGGCAAGTTCACATAACTTGACTAATTCATGTTTTCTATACAAATGACATGTTATGCCTCTATGCTGTAGATATTCCTTTAGGCCTGGAACCTGCCATCGGAATAAATCTACTTGAATATCATGATAATAATGATAAACGTAATTCTGCTGACAAACCGGAAGTTTAGATGCCTGTTGTTTGGTTGCTACGATACGCCAATCGTACCTCCAATTTGAAAACCACTTTAACCCGAAAATACCGTATTGTTTGCATATATTTATACAGAAAATAACTGGCCTATTGCAAAATAATAATTGTATTTATTGTATTATAATTAATTAACTGATAAAGTGCACAGCAGTGTATTCTTATCTTATCTAATATAAAGTTCTAGAACACATGTTAAATGGTTACATGTTGGAACCATGGTGTGCTTGTGTACATTGTATACAGTACAAATTCTGTCAGCATTTTCACACTTAATTAAACACAGAATTTACCAGAAGCTACAAAATATCAATAAATAAATACATTTATATTTCATACGTAAATATTACTTACCCTGCTACACAAGAACAGCTGCTTTCAGAGATGTACTTCTCATTTATTCTGACTAATATTCACTGTGTGGAGGCTCATTCTTCCTCATGGATTTATAACATTTAGCCTTTATATCAATTTCACCATTATTAATTTTACACAAATTAACATTGTGAATGTATCCAAGAGTGTAATAATTATATCCTTGTTCTTTAAATCTCCCTGTTAAAGATTTGTCCTTGAAATATTCACAGGCGCTTGGGGACAGGAACATTTTTTTGGTGAATATATATTTTTTTTTTTTTTATTTTGGTGAATATTTTCTTTTTTATACGTAATTGGTACCCTACTGTGGATGTCTAACCTGGTTTTAGTCGATTTTATACACTTTCACATAACCCCGTATTTTCTAACGCCTGTGGAAATATTCAATATTTACAACATGTGGTAAAACATCCAACTTTGTAGCACTTTTGAAGAATTTTTTAGCATTTTATCCTGCATTCACAATCACCAGCACCCTTTTATATCCTTTTATAGACACAACGTTCTCCTGTATTTTTAGTGTATATTGTATATAATCCATGCAAAGCACATGTGATTGACTTGAAGGGTCGACTACCTGCCACCTGGTCCGCCATCTTGACGGCGCCATTTATAAAAAATATATATTTTTCTCCTTCATTTTATGAAGCGTTAACATAATCATTGAATTTTAAATATACTTGTCAACCACCCACATATGTCCGAGAACAGAGTGCAAAAGTCTATTAGACGATTCTACATTGATCCTAAAGAAGTACAAAATAGAAAAACTCTGCGCAAGCCAATAATTTTGGCTGACAGTAAGGGAAATTATATTCAGAGGCAAATCACCAGTGAGCACTGTCTGAATACAAAATTTGTTTGCCACAAAGGCTGGACTATTCAGGAATGTATTAATTGGGCAGAAAAACACCTCCCAAATAAATTTGATAAAGAAGAGAAGCTATCATTCTATATATGGTTAGGTACATGTGACCTGACATACTATGATAAAAGTACAAAATTTATATCATTAGAAGACGATAAAAATGATAGAAATATAACCTATATAATAAGAAAATTTAATGAACTTAAAGAATTTATCACTTCACAGTTTGCAAGATCAGAAGTAGTATTTCTTGAGGTGCCATCTATATCTATTCAACATTGGAATCACTCCAGAGGTCATAAAAATTATAAGGAATTCATTGAACAAGATAAAAAACTGGAATTAATGTTAGATCAACTAAATAATAAAATAAGACAGTTGAATAATAGTGTCAATCGCTCGCCACATGTTATGCTAGACCTGTGGAGGAGCTCTAAGGGACACAAAAAGAAGTCACCAACAAAAACTTATACATATCTCAATCTTCTAGAGAAAGACGGTGTTCATCCCAAACCAGCTCTGGCCCGTCTCTGGATGAGAAGAATAGCTACCAAAATTTACGAAGATTGCTTCTCAAAGATACCTAAAGATAATATATGGTAAAATAAAGCCCTTTATTTGATAAATATCAGTGGGGACGCCTCGCTGAAAACATCTATAACATCTATACCTGTCTACTATTAACAAAAGCTAATTACATGATAAAGTAAAATCCTCATTTATATACAGACTTCTCTTGATAATTATTAGTGGGGACGCCCCGCGGATACAGTTGAAGCATTCTTTAGAATTTATAAGTTCATTATAAACAATATGGAGCTATCATCAAAAACATCGACAAGACAGAAAATAAAACCAACTCCATATACACCAGCAAAATATGAAAACTTCAGATTAAATAAGAAAAAGGCACTAAGCAAGAAGATAGAGCAATGTCAGAGGGACATTGAAGTTGTCCTTGTAAACAAACATGGAAATTTTATCCTTGAACTCTCAGGAGGAGCTTACGAGCTTTTAAAAACAGCGATTGAGGAATATTTTCATGAACATGTACTATATAAATTAGACCCAAAACTTAAGTTGGATGAAGAAGGACTGTGCATAAGTGTATCATACTCTATTAGAAATAGAAACAACAATAAACAACAATATAGAGCAAATCTGTTTCATATAACAGGTCGCATTGAGGTTAATGGGCATAATAAGGATTTATTTCTGGATCATCTAAAAGAAATTATCAAAATTATGGAAAACAAAGGAAACTGCTCCCAACTAAACAAACTACTTGAACACCAAATAAGAGAATACATGAAAAAATTTCCAACTGAAAATGAAAATAGAAAGAGTAAAAAGTATGTAGGTATGGTATCTGATCTTACCCAGCCACATAGCGAAGAAACTATATCAGTAATACAAACACAAAATGAATATCATCATCATAATGCTAGTGGGGACGCCTTAATGGCAGTACAAAATTCCAGGATAGATACAAAGAGAGGGAAATGCCACTAGTGGGGACGCCTCGCTGGTGCAATTTCAAATGCAAATACCTAATCGAGCTAATATTAGTGGGGACGCCTCACTGATAAAAGAACAAAAAGGTCAACTCAATCCCTGTACTAGTAACAACAATATACAATTTGTATGTCCCATCTGTAATCTGTCTGCGGGAGTTGACACTATAGAGTGCACTGAATGCTGTCTATGGATACACTTTGAATGTGCAAATATTTCAACCAAAAACCTGCCACTCTACGATAAGGATGACTACATATGTATTATTTGTAGAGACAACATACTATATAACAAAGAAGATGAACAATCGCAAGAGAATTACCATGAACTTGCGCCAGCAACAACACAAAACGAGGAAATGTCACTAGATGAAAGCCTTACCTATGTAAAAACCAGACTACAAGTCCCTACCACCAATATACGTATATCAACACCAGAGCTAATGGGCAAATCTAATAGGAAGCCAACTTATCAAAATCTGATTGGTGAAAAAACCATACCCTCAGCTAATACCATCAGTCTACTTAGTTCACCTCAAGAAACGCCCAAATCAATTATTGAAACGCCAAATGTAAATAATCAAGA
>MJUT01033632.1:3359-42516 GCA_002080005.1 Gigantidas platifrons
TTTGCAGTCCTTCGATATTTTTATGGCCTATCAATGGGCCCCCCAAATCCAAATATCAAAGTTGGTCTTTAACACCCTGCTGTGGGATTTAGGTGAATTATCCCACCTAGGCACATAAGTCAGTTAAAGACCTTGGCAATACCTTTGTCTAATCCAAAAGTGGGTAAGAACTTTGCAGACCTTCGATATTTTTATCCCCTATTAATGGGGACATCCTCCCCAAAAAAATCAAAATATCAAAGTTGGTCTTTAACACCCTGCTGTGAGATTTAGGTGCATTATCCCACCTAGGCACTTATGTCAGTTAAAGACCTAGGTAATACCTTTGTCTAAGCCAAAAGTGGGTAAGAACTTTGCCGTCCTTTGATATTTTTATGGCTTATTAATGGGGGCACTCCGCCCACCGCCGATCAAAATATCAAAGTTGGTCTTTAACACCCTGCTGTGAGATTGAGGGGAATTATCCCACCTAGTTACTTAAGTCAATTAAAGACCTAGGCAATACCTTTGCCTAAGCCAAAAAAGGGAAAGAACTTGCCATCTTTCGATATTTTATGGCCTATTAATGGGGGCACTCGCCCCCCTCCAATCAAAATATCAAAGTTGGTTTTTAACACCCTGATGTGGGCGTGAGGTGCATTATTCCACCTAGGTACATAAGTCAGTTAAAGACCTTGGTAATACCTTTGTCTAAGCCAAAAGTGGGTAAGAACTTTGCCGTCCTTTGATTTTTGTATGGCCTATTAATGGGGCATTCCGCCTCCGCCGATCAAAATATCAAAGTTGGTCTTTAACACCCTGCTGTGGGCTTGATGTGCATTATCCCACCCAGGCACTTAGGTCAGTTAAAGACATAGGCAATACCTTTGTCTAAGCCAAAATATGGAAAGAACTTTGCAGTCCTTCGATATTTTTATGGCATATTAATGGGGGCACTCCGCCCCTTCCCATCAAAATATCAAAGTTGGTTTTTAACACCATGTTGTGGGCTGAGGGGCATTATCCCACCTAGGAACAAAAGTCAGTTAAAGACATTGGCAATAACTTTGTCTGAGCCAAAAGTGGGTAAGAACTTTGCCTTTCTTTGATGTTTTTATGACCTATTAATGGGAGCCCCCCCAATCCAAATATCACAGTTGGTCTTTAACACCATGTTGTGGGCTTGAGATGCATTATCCCACCTAGGCAATTAAGTCAGTTAAAGACCTTGGCAATACCTTTGTCTAAGCTAAAAGTGGGTAAAAACTTTGCCGTCCGTCGATATTTGTATGGCATATTAATGGGCCCCCCAAATCCAAATATCAAAGTTGGTCTTTAACACCCTGCTGTGGGATTTAGGTGAATTATCCCACCTAGGCACTTAAGTCAGTTAAAGACCTTGGCAATACCTTTGTCTAATCCAAAAGTGGGTAAGAACTTTGCAGTCCTTCGATATTTTTATCCCCTATTAATGAGGACATCCTCCCCAAAAAAATCAAAATATCAAAGTTGGTCTTTAACACCCTGCTGTGAGATTTAGGTGCATTATCCCACCTAGGCACTTATGTCAGTTAAAGACCTTGGGAATACCTTTGTCTAAGCCAAAAGTGGGTAAGAACTTTGCCGTCCTTTGATATGTTTATGGCTTATTAATGGGGGCACTCCGCCCACCGCCGATCAAAATATCAAAGTTGGTCTTTAACACCCTGCTGTGAGATTGAGGGGCATTATCCCACCTAGTTACTTAAGTCAATTAAAGACCTAGGCAATACCTTTGCCTAAGCCAAAAAAGGGAAAGAACTTTGCCATCCTTTGATATTGTATGGCCTATTAATGGGGGCACTCGCCCCCCTCCAATCAAAATATCAAAGTTGATTTTTAACACCCTGATGTGGGCTTGAGGTGCATTATTCCACCTAGGTACATAAGTCAGTTAAAGACCTTGGTAATACCTTTGTCTAAGCCAAAAGTGGGTAAGTACTTTGCCGTCCTTCGATATTTTTATGGCCTATTAATGGGGACACCCCCAAATCCAAATATCAAAGTTGGTATTTAACACCCTGCTGTGGGCTTGAGGTGCATTATCCCACCTATGCACATAAGTCAGTTAAAGACCTTGGCAATACCTTTGTCTAAGCCAAAAGTGGGTAAGAACTTTGCCGTCCTTTGATATTTGCATGGCCTATTAATTGGGAAACCCCCCAAATCCAAATATCAAAGTTGGTATTGAACACCCTGCTGTCGGCTTGAGGTGCATTATCCCACCTAGGCACTTAAGTCAGTTAGAGACCTAGGCAATACCTTTGTCTAAGCCAAAACTAGGTGAGAACTTAGCCGTCCTTTGATATTTGTATGGCCTATTAATGGGGGCACTTCGCCCCCCGCCCATCAACATATCAAAGTTGGTCTTTAACACCCTGGTGTGGGATTGAGGTGCATTATCTCACCTAGCTACTTAAGTCAAATAAAGACCTAGGCAATACCTTTGTCTAAGCCAAAATAGGGAAAGAACTTTGCCGTCCTTCGATATTTTTATGCCCTATTAATGGAGGCATCCTCCCAAAAAAAATCCAAATATCAAAGTTGGTCTTTAACACCCTCTTGTGGGCTTTAGGTGAATTATCCCACCTAGGCACTTAGATCAGTTAAATACCTTTGTAATACCCTTGTCTAAGCCAAAAATGGGAAAGAATTTTGCCGTTCTTCGAAATTATTATGGCGTATTAATGGGGGCACCCCCAAATCCAAATAGTTAAGTTGGTTTTTAGCATCCTGCTGTCGGCTTGAAGTGCATTATCCCACCTAGGCACTTAAGTCAGTTAAAGACCTTGGTAATACCTTTGTCAAAGCCAAAAGTGGGTGAGAACTTTGCCTCCTTTGATATTTGTATGGCCTATTAATGGGGGCACTCCGCCCACCGCCGATCAAAATATCAAAGTTGGTCTTTAGCACCCTGCTGTGTGATTGAGGTGCATTATCCCACCTAGTTACTTAAGTCAAATAAAGACCTAGGCAATACCTTTGTCTACGCCAAAATAGGGAAAGAACTTTGCCGTTCTTCGATATGTTTATGCCCTTTTAATGGGGCCACCCCCAAATCCAAAATATCAAAGTTGGTCTTTAACACCCTGCAGTGGGATTGAGGTGCTTTATCCCACCTAGGCACATACGTCAGTTAAAGACCTTTGTAATACCTTTGTCTAAGCCAAAAGTGGGTAAGAACTTTGCCGCCCTTCGATATTTGTATGGCCTATTAATGGGGACCCCCCAAATCCAAATATCAAAGTTGGTCTTTAACACCCTCTTGTGGGCTTTAGGTGAATTATCCCACCTAGGCACTTAGATCAGTTAAATACCTTTGTAATACCCTTGTCTAAGCCAAAAATGGGAAAGAATTTTGCCGTTCTTCGAAATTATTATGGCGTATTAATGGGGGCACCCCCAAATCCAAATAGTTAAGTTGGTTTTTAGCATCCTGCTGTCGGCTTGAAGTGCATTATCCCACCTAGGCGGTTAAGTCAGTTAAAGACCTTGGTAATACCTTTGTCAAAGCCAAAAGTGGGTGAGAACTTTGAGTCCTTTGATATTTGTATGGCCTATTAATGGGGGCACTCCGCCCACCGCCGATCAAAATATCAAAGTTGGTTTTTAGCACCCTGCTGTGTGATTGAGGTGCATTATCCCACCTAGTTACTTAAGTCAAAGAAAGACCTAGGCAATACCTTTGTCTAAGCCAAAATAGGGAAAGAACTTTGCCGTCCTTCGATATTTGTATGCCCTTTTAATGGGGCCACCCCCAAATCCAAAATATCAAAGTTGGTCTTTAACACCCTGCAGTGGGCTTGAGGTGCTTTATCCCACCTAGACACATACGTCAGTTAAAGACCTTTGTAATACCTTTGTCTAAGCCAAAAGTGGGTAAGAACTTTGCCGCCCTTCGATATTTGTATGGCCTATTAATGGGGACCCCCCAAATCCAAATATCAAAGTTGGTATTTAACACACTGCTGTCGGGTTGAGGGGCATTATCCCACCTAGGCACTTAAGTAAGTTAAAGACCTTGGCAATACCTTTGTCTAAGCCAAAATAGGGAAAGAACTTTGGATTCCTTCGATATTTGTATGGCCTAGTAATGGGGGCACTCCACCCCCCTCCCATCAAAATATCAAAGTTGGTCTTTAACACTCTGCTGTCGGCTTGAGGTGCATTATCCCACCTAGGCAATTAAGTCAGTTAAAGACCTTGGCAATACCTTTATCTAAGCCAAAAGTGGGTAAAAACTTTGCAGTCCTCCCATATTTTTATGGCCTATTAATGGGGGAACTCCACCAAATCCAAATATCAAAGTTAGTAATTAACACCCTGCTGTCGGCTTGACGTGCATTATCCCACCTTGGCACTTAAGTCAGTTAAAGACCTTGGCAATACCTTTGTCTAAGCCAAAAGTGGGTAAGAACTTTGTCGTCCTTTGATATTTGTATGGCCTACTAATGGGGGCTACACCCCCCTAATCCAAATATCAAAGTTGGTTTTTAACACCCTGCTGTGGGATTGAGGTGCATTATCCCACCTAATTACTTAAGTCCGTTAAAGACCTTGGCAAAACCTTTGTCTAAGCCAAAATAGGGAAAGAACTTTGCCGTCCTTCGATATTTGTATGGCCTATTAATGGGGCACTCCGCCCCCCTCCCATCAAAATATCAAAGTTGGTCTTTAACACTCTGCTGTCGGCTTGAGGTGCATTATCCCACCTAGGCAATTAAGTCAGTTAAAGACCTTGGTAGTACCTTTGTCTAAGCCCAAAGTGGGTAAGAACTTTGCCGTCCTTTGATATTTTAATGGCATACTAATGGGGGCTACACCCCCCTAATCCAAATATCAAAGTTGGTTTTTAACACCCTGCTGTGGGATTGAGGTGCATTATCCCACCTAGTTACTTAAGTCCGTTAAAGACCTTGGAAAAACCTTTGTCTAAGCCAAAATAGGGAAAGAACTTTGCCGTCCTTCGATATTTGTATGGCCTATTAATGGGGCACTCCGCCCCCCTCCCATCAAAATATCAAAGTTGGTCTTTAACACTCTGATGTCGGCTTGAGATGCATTATCCCACCTAGGCAATTAAGTCAGTTAAAGACCTTGGTAGTACCTTTGTCTCAGCCCAAAGTGGGTAAGAACTTTGCCGTCCTTTGATATTTTGATGGCGTATTAATGGGGGCACCCCCAAATCCAAATAGTTAAGTTGGTTTTTAGCACCCTGCTGTCGGCTTGAGGTGCATTATCCCACCTAGGCAATTAAGTCAGTTAAAGACCATGGTAATACCTTTGTCAAAGCCAAAAGTGGGTGAGAACTTTGCCGTCCTTTGATATTTGTATGGCCTATTAATGGGGGCACTTCGCCCACCGCCTAGCCGATCAAAATATCAAAGTTGGTCTTTAACACCCTGCTGTGTGATTGAGGTGCATTATCCCACCTAGTTACTTAAGTCAAGGAAAGACCGAGGCAATACCTTTGTCTAAGCCAAAATAGGGAAAGAACTTTGCGGTCCTTCGATATTTTTATGCCCTTTTAATGGGGCACCCCCAAATCCAAAATATCAAAGTTGGTCTTTAACACCCTGCAGTGGGCTTGAGGTGCTTTATCCCACCTAGGCACACAAGTCAGTTAAAGACCTTTGTAATACCTTTGTCTAAGCCAAAAGTGGGTAAGAACTTTGCCGCCCTTCGATATTTGTATGGCCTATTAATGGGGACCCCCCCAAATCCAAATATCAAAGTTGGTATTTAACACACTGCTGTCGGTTTGAGGTGCATTATCCCACCTAGGCAATTAAGTCAGTTAAAGACCTTGGCAATACCTTTATCTAAGCCAAAAGTGGGTAAAAACTTTGCAGTCCTTCCATATTTTTATGGCCTATTAATGGGGGCACTCCCCCAATTCCAAATATCAAAGTTGGTAATTAACACCCTGCTGTCGGCTTGACGTGCATTATCCCACCTAGGCACTTAAGTCAGTTAAAGACCTTGGCAATACCTTTGTCTAAGCCAAAAGTGGGTAAGAACTTTGCCGTCCTTTGATATTTGTATGGCCTACTAATGGGGGCTACACCCCCCAAATCCAAATATCAAAGTTGGTTTTTAACATCCTGCTGTGGGATTGACTTGCATTATCCCACCTAGTTACTAAAGTCCGTTAAAGACCTTGGCAATACCTTTGTCTAAGCCAAAATAGGGAAAGAACTTTGCCGTCCTTCGATATTTGTATGGCCTATTAATGGGGTACTCCGCCCCCCTCCCATCAAAATATCAAAGTTGGTCTTTAACACTCTGCTCTCGGCTTGAGGTGCATTATCCCACCTAGGCAATTAAGTCAGTTAAAGACCTTGGTAATACCTTTGTCAAAGCCAAAAGTGGGTGAGAACTTTGCCCTTCTTTGATATTTGTATGGCCTATTAATGGGGGCACTCCGACCACCGCCGAGCCGATCAAAATATCAAAGTTGGTCTTTAACACCCTGCTGTGTGGTTGAGGTGCATTATCCCACCTAGTTACTTAAGTCAAAGAAAGACCTAGGCAATACCTTTGTCTAAGCCAAAATAGGGAAAGAACTTTGCCGTCCTTCGATATTTTTATGCCCTTTTAATGGGGCACCCCCAAATCCAAAATATCAAAGTTGGCCTTTAACACCCTGCAGTGGGCTTGAGGTGCTTTATCCCACCTAGGCACATAAGTCAGTTAAAGACCTTTGTAATACCTTTGTCTAAGCCAAAAGTGGGTAAGAAATTTGCCGCCCTTCGATATGTGTATGGCCTATTAATGGGGACCCCCCCAAATCCAAATATCAAAGTTGGTATTTAACACACTGCTGTCGGCTTGAGAGGCATTATCCCACCTAGGCACTTAAGTAAGTTAAAGACCTTGGCAATACCTTTGTCTAAGCCAAAATAGGGAAAGAACTTTGGATTCCTTCGATATTTGTATGGCCTAGTAATGGGGGCACTCCACCCCCCTCCCATCAAAATATCAAAGTTGGTATTTAACACCCTGCTGTGTGATTGAGGTGCATTATCCCACCTAGGCACTTAAGTAAGTTAAAGACCTTGGCATTACCTTTGTCTAAGCCAAAATAGGGAAAGAACTTTGGATTCCTTCGATATTTGTATGGCCTATTAATGGGGGCACTCTGCCCACCGCCGAGCCGATCAAAATATCAAAGTTGGTCTTTAACACCCTGCTCTGTGATTGAGGTGCATTATCCCACCTAGGCACTTAAGTAAGTTAAAGACCTAGGCAATACCTTTGTCTAAGCCAAAATAGGGAAAGAACTTTGCCGTCCTTCGATATTTGTATGCCCTTTTAATGGGGCCACACCCAAATCCAAAATATCAAAGTTGGTCTTTAACACCCTGCAGTGGGCTTGAGGTGCTTTATCCCACCTAGGCACATACGTCAGTTAAAGACCTTTGTAATACCTTTGTCTAAGCCAAAAGTGGGTAAGAACTTTGCCGCCCTTCGATATTTGTATGGCCTATTAATGGGGACCCCCCCAAATCCAAATATCAAAGTTGGTATTTAACACCCTGCTGTCGGCTTGAGGGGCATTATCCCACCTAGGCACTAAAGTAAGTTAAAGACCTTGGCAATACCTTTGTCTAAGCCAAAATAGGGAAAGAGCTTTGGATTCCTTCGATATTTGTATGGCCAAGTAATGGGGGCACTCCACCCCCCTCCCATCAAAATATCAAAGTTGGTCTTTAACACTCTGCTGTCGGCTTGAGGTGCATTATCCCACGTAGGCAATTAAGTCAGTTAAAGACCTTGGCAATACCTTTATCTAAGCCAAAAGTGTGTAAAAACTTTGCAGTCCTTCCATATTTTTATGGCATATTAATGGGGGCACTCCCCCAATTCCAAATATCAAAGTTGGTAATTAACACCCTGCTGTCGGCTTGACGTGCATTATCCCACCTAGGCACTTAAGTCAGTTAAAGACCTTGGCAATACCTTTGTCTAAGCCAAAAGTGGGTAAGAACTTTGCCGTCCTTTGATATTTGTATGGCCTACTAATGGGGGCTACACCCCCCAAATCCAAATATAAAAGTTGGTTTTTAACACCCTGCTGTGGGATTGAGGTGCATTATCCCACCTAGTTACTTAAGTCCGTTAAAGACCTTGGCAATACCTTTGTCTAAGCCAAAATAGGGAACGAACTTTGACGTCCTTCGATATTTGTATGGCCTATTAATGGGGCACTCCGCCCCCCTCCAATCAAAATATCAAAGTTGGTCTTTAACACTCTGCTGTCGGCTTGAGGTGCATTATCCCACCTATGCAATTAAGTCAGTTAAAGACCTTGGTAATACCTTTGTCAAAGCCAAAAGTGGGTGAGAACTTTGCCGTCCTTTAATATTCGTATGGCCTATTAATGGGGGCACTCCGACCACCGCCGAGCCGATCAAAATATCAAAGTTGGTCTTTAACACCCTGCTGTGTGATTGAGGTGCATTATCCCACCTATTTACTTAAGTCAAAGAAAGACCTAGGCAATACCTTTGTCTAAGCCAAAATAGGGAAAGAACTTTGCCGTCCTTCGATATTTTTATGCCCTTTTAATGGGGCACCCCCAAATCCAAAATATCAAAGTTGGTCTTTAACACCCTGCAGTGGGCTTGAGGTGCTTTATCCCACCTAGGCACATAAGTCAGTTAAAGACCTTTGTAATACCTTTGTCTAAGCCAAAAGTGGGTAAGAAATTTGCCGCCCTTCGATATTTGTATGGCCTATTAATGGGGACCCCCCCAAATCCAAATATCAAAGTTGGTATTTAACACACTGCTGTCGGCTTGAGAGGCATTACCCCACCTAGGCACTTAAGTAAGTTAAAGACCTTGGCAATACCTTTGTCTAAGCCAAAATAGGGAAAGAACTTTGGATTCCTTCGATATTTGTATGGCCTAGTAATGGGGGCACTCCACCCCCCTCCCATCAAAATATCAAAGTTGGTATTTAACACCCTGCTGTGGGCTTGAGGTGCATTATCCCACCTAGGCACATAAGTCAGTTAAAGACCTTGGCAATACCTTTATCTAAGCCAAAAGTGGGTAAAAACTTTGCAGTCCTTCCATATGTTTATGGCCTATTAATGGGGGCACCCCTCCAAATCCAAATATCAAAGTTGGTAATTAACACCGTGCTGTCGGCTTGACGTGCATTATCACACCTAGGCACTTAAGTGAGTTAAAGACCTTGGCAATACCTTTGTCTAAGCCAAAAGTGGGTAAGAACTTTGCCGCCCTTTGATATTTGTATGGCCTACTAATGGGGGCTACACCCCCCAAATCCAAATATCAAAGTTGGTTTTTAACACCCTGCTGTGGGATTGAGGTGCATTATCCCACCTAGTTACCTAAGTCCGTTAAAGACCTTGGCAATACCTTTGTCTAAGCCAAAATAGGGAAATAACTTTGCCGTCGTTCGATATTTGTATGGCCTATTAATGGGGCACTCCGCCCCCCTCCCATCAAAATATCAAAGTTGGTCTTCAACACTCTGCTGTCGGCTTGAGGTGCATTATCCCACCTAGGCAATTAAGTCAGTTAAAGACCTTGGTAATACCTTTGTCTAAGCCAAAAGTGGGTAAGAACTTTGCCGTCCTTTTATATTTTGATGGCGTATTAATAGGGGCACTCCGCACCCGCTCATCAACATATCAAAGTTGGTATTTAACACCCTGCTGTGGGCTTGAGGTGCATTACCCCACCTATGCACATAAGTCAGTTACAGACCTTGGTAATACCTTTGTCTAAGCCAAAAGTGGGTAAGAACTTTGCCGTCCTTTGATATTTTGATGGCCTATTAATGGGGGCACTCCGCCCCCCGCTCATCAACATATCAAAATTGGTATTTAACACCATGCTGTCGGCTTGAGGTGCATTATCCCACCTAGGCACTTAAGTCAGTTAAAGACCTTGGCAATACCTTTGTCTAAGCCAAAAGTGTGTAAGAACTTTGCCGTCCTTTGATAGTTTGATGGTATATTAATGGGGGCACTCCGCTCCCCGCCCATCAACATACCAAAGTTGGTCTTTAACACCCTGCTGTTGGATTGAGGTGCATTATCCCACCTAGTTACTTAAGTCAGTTAAAGACCTAGGCAATACCTTTGTCTAAGCCAAAATAGGGAAAGAACTTTGCCGTCCTTCGATATTTGTATGGCCTATTAATGGGGCACTCCGCCCACTCCCATCAAAATATCAAAGTTGGTCTTTAACACCCTGCTGTCGGCTTGAGGTGCATTATCCCACCTAGGCAATTAAGTCAGTTAAAGACCTTGGTAATACCTTTGTCTAAGCCAAAAGTGGGTAAGAACTTTGACGTCCTTTGATATTTTGATGGCCTATTAATGGGGAGCACTTCGCCCACCGCTCATCAACATATCAGAGTTGGTATTTAACACCCTGCTGTGGGCTTTAGGTGCATTATCCCACCTAGGCACATAAGTCAGTTAAAGACCTCTGTAATACCTTTGTCTAATCCAAAAGTGGGTAAGAACTTTGCCGTCCTTCGATATTTTGATGGCCTATTAATGAGGACACCCTCCAAATCCAAATATCAAAGTTGGTATGTAACACCCTGATGTCGGCTTGAGGTGCATTTTCCCACCTAGGCACTTAAATCAGTTAAAGACCTTGGCAATACCTTTGTCTAAGCCAAAGTGGGTAAGAACTTTGCCGTCCTTTGATATTTTGATGGCATATTAATGGGTGCACTCCGCCCCCCGCCATCAACATATCAAAGTTGGCCTTTAACACCCTGATCTGGGATTGAGGTGCATTATCCCACCTAGTTACTTAAGTCAGTTAAAGACCTAGGCAATACCTTTGTCTAAGCCAAAATAGGGAAATAACTTTGCCGTCCTTCGATATTTGTATGGCCTATTAATGGGGGCACTCCGCCCCTCTCCAGTCAAAATATCAAAGTTGGTCTTTAACACCCTGCTGTGGGCTTGAGGTGCATTATCCCACCTAGGCACATAAGTCAGTTAAAGACCATGGCAATACCTTTGTCTAAGCCAAAAGTGGGTAAGAACTTTGCGTCCTTCGATATTTTTATGGCCTATTAATGAGGACACCCTCCAAATCCAAATATCAAAGTTGGTATGTAACACCCTGATGTCGACTTGAGGTGCATTATCCCACCTAGGCACTTAAGTCAGTTAAAGACCTTGGCAATACCTTTGTCTAAGCCAAAAGTGGGTAAGAACTTTGCCGTCCTTTGATATTTTGATGGCCTATTAATGGGGGCATCCTCCCAAAAAAAATCCAAATATCAAAGTTGGTCTTTAACACCCTGCTGTGGGCTTTAGGTGAATTATGCCACCTAGGCAATTAAGTCAGTTAAAAACCTTGGTAATACCCTTGTATAAGACAAAAATGGGTAAGAACTTTGCCGTTCTTCGATATTTTTATGGCGTATTAATGGGGGCACATTCAAATCCAAATATCAAAGTTGGTTTTTAACACCATGATGTGGGGTATAGGTGCTTTATTCCACCTACGCACTTAAGTCAGTTAAATACCTTGGTAATACCTTTGTCAAAGCCAAAAGTTGGTAAGAACTTTGCCGACCTTCGATATTTTTATGGCCTACTAATGGGGGCTACACCCCCAAATCCAAATATCAAAGTTGGTTTTTAACACACTGCTGTGGGATTGAGGTGCATTATCCCACCTAGTTACTTAAGTCAGTTAAAGACCTGGACAACACCTTTGTCTAAGCCAAAATAGGGAAAGAAATTTGCCGTCCTTCGATATTTTTATGGCATATTAAAGGGCACACCACCCAAATCCAAATATCAAAGTTGGTATTTAACACCCTGCTTTGGGATTGAGGTGCATTATCCCACCTAGTTACTTAAGTCAGTTAAAGACCTAGGCAATACCTTTGTCTAAGCCAAAATAGAGAAATAACTTTGCCGTCCTTCGATATTTTTATGGCCTATTAATGGGGACACCCCGCCCCCCTCCAGTCAAAATATCAAAGTTGGTAATTAACACCCTGCCGCCAGCTTGAGGTGCATTATCTCACCTAGTTACTTAAGTCAGTTAAAGACCTAGGCAATACCTTTGTCTAAGCCAAAATAGGAAAATAACTTTGCCGTCCTTCGATATTTTGATGGCCTATTAATGGGGGCACTCCGCCCCCTCCCATTAAAATATCAAAGTTGGTCTTTAACACCATGCTGTGGGCTTGAGGTGCATTATCCCACCTAGCAACTTAAGTCAGTTAAATACATTGGCAATAACATTGTCTGAGCCAAAAGTGGGTAAGAACTTTGCCATTCTTCGATGTTTTTATCAGCTACTAATGGGGGTCTACACCCCCAAAATCCAAACATCAAAGTTGGTCTTTAACACCCTGCTGTGGGCTTAGTGTAAACATATTTGATTAATTAAGACATATCATAAATTACATACATAGTGTGACAAATACAACTACAATTGAATTAATTAAAGGGATCCGAAAACAAGCTATTGAGCTTATATAAATTCGTCTCCCACTGCTGTGGGCTTGAGGTGCATTATCCCACCTAGGCACATATGTCAGTTAAAGACCTTGGTAATACCTTTGTCTAAGCCAAAATTGGACAAGATATTTGCCGTCCTTCGATATTGTTATGGCCTACTAATGGGGGTCTACACCCCACAAATCCAAATATCACAGTTGGTTTTTAACACCCTGCTGTGAGATTGAGGTGCATTATCAAACCTAGTCACTTAAGTCAGTTAAAGACCTATGCAATACCTTTGTCTAAGACAAAATAGGGAAAGAACTTTGGATTCCTTCGATATTTTTATGCCCTATTAATGGGGGCACTCCGCCCCCCTCCAATAAAAATATCAAAGTTGGTCTTTAACACCCTGCTGTGGGCTTGAGGTGTATTATCCCACCTAGGCACATACGTCAGTTAAAGACCTTGGCAATACTTTTATCTAAGCCAAAAGTGGGTAAAAACTTTGCAGTCCTTCCATATTTGTATGGCCTATTGATGCGGGCACCCCCCCCAAAACCAAATATCAACGTTGGTAATTCACACCCTGCTGTCGGCTTGAGGTGCATTATCCCACCTAGGCACTTAAGTCAGTTAAAGACCTTGGCAATACCTTTGTCTAAGCCAAAAGTGGGTAAGAACTTTGCGGTCCTTTGATATTTGTATGGCCTATTAATTGGGGCTACATCCCCCAAATCAAAATATCACAGTTGGTTTTTAACACCCTGCTGTGGAATTGAGGTGCATTATCCCACCTAGGCACACATGTCTGTTAAAGACCTTGGCAATACATTTGTCTAAGCCAAAAGTGGGTAAGAACTTTGCCGTCCTTCGATATTTGTATGCCCTATTAATGGCGGCATTCTCCGAAAAAAAATCAAAATATCAAAGTTGGTCTTTAACACCCTCTTGTGGGCTTTAGGTGAATTATTCCACCTAGGCACTTAGATCAATTAAATACCTTTGTAATACCCTTGTCTAAGCCAAAAATGGGTAAGAATTTTGCCATTCTTCGATATTTGCATGGCCTATTAATGGGGACACCTCCCAAATGCAAATATCAAATTTGGTATTAAACACCCTGCTGTCGGCTTGAGGTGCATTATCCCACCTAGTTACTTAAGTCAGTTAAAGACCTGGGCAATGCCTTTGTCTAAGCCAAAATAGGGAAAGAACTTTGGATTCCTTCGATATTTGTATGGGCTAATAATGGGGGCACTCCACCCCCCTCACATCAAAATATCAAAGTTGGTTTTTAACACCCTGCTGTGGGCTTGAGGTGCATTATCCCACCTAGGCACATAAGTCAGTTAAAGACCTTGGCAATACATTTATCTAAGCCAAAAGTGGGTAAAAACTTTGCAGTCCTTCCATATTGTTATGGCCTATTAATGGGGGCACCCCCCAAATCCAAATATCAAAGTTGGTAATAAACACCCTGCTGTCGGCTTGACGTGCATTATCCCACCTAGGCACTAATGTAAGTTAAATACCTTGGCAATACATTTGTCTAAGCCAAAAGTGGGTAAGAACTTTGCCGTCCTTTGATATTTGTATGGCCTACTAATGGGGGCTACACCCCCAAATCCAAATATCAAAGTTGGTTTTTAACACCCTGCTGTGGGATTGAGGTGCATTATCCCACCTAGTTACTTAAGTCAGTTAAAGACCTTGGCAATACCTTCGTATAAGCCAAAATAGGAATGAACTTTGCCGTCCTTCGATATTTGAATGGCCTATTAATGGGGCACTCCGCCCCCCTCCCATCAAAATATCAAAGTTGGTCTTTAACACTCTGCTGTCGGCTTGAGGTGCAGTATCCCACCTAGGCAATTAAGTCAGTTAAAGACCTTTGTAATACCTTTGTCTAAGCCAAAAGTGGGTAAGAACTTTGCCGTCCTTCGATATTTTGATGGTATATTAATGGGAGCACTCCGCTCCCCGCCCATCAACATACCACAGTTGGTCTTTAACACCCTGCTGTGGGATTGAGGTGCATTATCCCACCTATGCACATAAGTCAGTTAAAAACCTAGGCAATACCTTTGTCTAAGCCAAAATAGGGAAAGAACTTTGCCGTCCTTAGATATTTGTATGGCCTATTAATTGGGCACTCCGCCCCCTCCCATTAAAATATCAAAGTTGGTCTTTAACACCCTGCTGTCGGCTTGAGGTGCATTATCCCACCTATGCAATTAAGTCAGTTAAAGACCTTGGTAATACCTTTGTCTAAGCCAAAAGTGGGTAAGAACTTTGACGTCCTTTGATATTTTGATGGCCTATTAATGGGGGCACTCCGCACCCCCGCTCATCAACATATCAGAGTTGGTATTTAACACCCGGCTGTGGGCTTGAGGTGCATTATCCCACCTAGGCACATAAGTCAGTTAAAGACCTCGGTAATACCTTTGTCTAATCCAAAAGTGGTTAAGAACTTTGTCGTCCTTCGATATTTTTATGGCCTATTAATGAGGACACCCTCCAAATCCAAATATCAAAGTTGGTATGTAACACCCTGATGTCGGCTTGAGGTGCATTATCCCACCTAGGCACTTAAGTCAGTTAAAGACCTTGGCAATACCTTTGTCTAAGCCAAAAGTGGGTAAGAACTTTGCCGTCCTTTGATATTTTGATGGCCTATTAATGGGGGCATCCTCCCAAAAAAAATCTAAATATCAAAGTTGGTCTTTACCACCCTGCTGTGGGCTTTACGTGAATTATCCCACCTAGGCAATTAAGTCAGTTAAACACCTTGGTAATACCCTTGTCTAAGACAAAAATGGGTAAGAACTTTGCCGTTCTTCGATATTTGTATGGCCTATTAATGGGGGCACATTCAAATCCAAATATCAAAGTTGGTTTTTAACACCATGATGTGTGATATAGCTGCATTATGCCACCTACGCACTTAAGTCAGTTAAATAACTTGGTAATACCTTTATCAAAGCCAAAAGTTGGTAAGAACTTTGACGTCCTTCGATATGTTTATGGCCTACTAATGGGGGCTACATCCCCAAATCCAAATATCAAAGTTGGTTTTTAACACCCTGCTGTGGAATTGAGGTGCATTATCCCACTTAGTTACTTATGTCAGTTAAAGACCTGGGCAACACCTTTGTCTAAGCCAAAATAGGGAAAGAACTTTGTCGTCCTTCGATATTTTTATGGCATATTAAAGGGAACACCACCCAAATCCAAATATCAAAGTTGGTATTTAACAACCTGCTGTCGGCTTGAGGTGCATTATCCCACCTAGGCACATAAGTCAGTTAATGACCTTGGCAATACCTTTGTCTAAGCCAAAAGTGGGTAAGAACTTTGCCGTCCTTTGATATTTTGATGGCCTATTAATGGGTGCACTTCGCCCCCCGCCATAAACATATCAAAGTTGGTCTTTAACACCCTGCTCTGGGATTGAGGTGCATTATCCCACCTAGTTACTTAAGTAAGTTAAAGACGTAGGCAATACCTTTGTCTAAGCCAAAATAGGGAAATAACTTTGCCGTCCTTCGATATTTGTATGGCCTATTAATGGGAGCACTCGCCCTTCTCCAGTCAAAATATCAAAGTTGGTCTTTAACACCCTGCTGTGGGCTTGAGGTGCATTTTCTCACCTAGGCACATAAGTCAGTTAAAGACCATGGCAATACCTTTGTCTAAGCCAAAAGTGGGTAAGAACTTTGCCGTCCTTCTATATTTTTATGCCCTGATTAAATTCAAAAATGGCGGATGCTGCTTTTTGGAATATATGGGAGGTGCCCAGGAAAGACCGTGTTTTTAGAGGACAAAACCCATTGGTGATGGACTTTTCGGATGAACAGTTACGACAAAGATACAGATTTGGAAGGGACAGTATTATGTATCTGTCAGATTTGTTGAGAGATCAACTTGAAAGACTCACCAGACGTAAGACATCGCTAACAGTTGAGGAGAAGGTAATGATTGCCTTGCAATTTTTTTCCAGTGGATCCCATTTGCAAGTGATTGGAGACACAATGGGGCATGACAAATCCACCATATCAAGAGTGATAAGAAAACAAGCCAATCATTCATGTCTGTTACTTGTATTCCATTGTCAGGGCAGTCGTTCAATACCCATGTGACTTTCCTGAGGTACATCAGCCTAATACCGAGTCAATCATTCGTGTCTGTTTCTTCGATTTCATTGGCATGGTAGTCCTTTAGTAACCATGCCACTACCCTCATGCACATCTGTCGAATACCGAGCCAACATTTTGTTTTGTTACTTCTATGTCATTGCCTTGTCATTCCATCAGTATCCATGTCAGTGCTCACATTCACATCAGTCTCATACCGAGCCAATAATTCATATCTGTTAATTCTATATCATTGCCATGGCAGCCCTTCTGTAATAATGTCACTACCATCAGGTACATCCGCCTAGCATCGAGCCAATCATTATTGTCTCTTTCTTCGATTTCATTGGCATGGCAGTCCTTCACTAACCATGTTACTATCCTCATGCACATCAGTCGAATACCAAGCCGATCATTCATGCATGTTACTTGTAATCCACGGCCAGGTCAGTCCTTCAATAACCATGTCAGTGCTCACATTCACATCAGTCTCATACCGAGCCAATAATTCATATATGTCCTTGCCATGGCAGTCCTTCAGTAACTATTTCACTACATTCATACACATTAGTCGAATAGCGAGCCAATCATTCATTTTGTTACTTCTATTTTTTCGTTCGATTTCATTTCCATATCAGTCATTTAGTAACCAGGTTAATACCTTCAAGTACATCAGCCTAATATCGAGCCAATATGTCATGTCTGTTACTTCTATTGCATTGCCATGGTAGTCCTCCGGTAACCAGGTCAGTACTCACAATCACACCAGTCTCATACAGAGAGAATAATTCATTACTGCTATTTCTATGTCTTTGCCATGACAGTTCTGCAGTAACAATGTCAATACCCTCATGGGCATCAGTATAATACGAGTCAATCATTCATGTCTGTTTGCTTAATTTCATTGGTATTGCAGTCCTTAAGTAACCATATCACTACCCTCATGCACATCATTCGAATACCGAGCCAATCATTCATATATGATACTTCTATTCCTCTGCCATGGCAGTGCTTCAGTAACAATGTCACTACCCTCAGGTACATCAGTCTAACAACGAGCAATCGTTCATGTCTGGTACTTGTATTCCACTGCCAGGGCAGTCCTTCAATAACCATGTCAGTACCCTTCAGTACTTCAGCCTAATACCGAGCCAATCATTCATGTATGTTTCTTCGATTTCATTGACATGGCAGTCCTTCAGTAACCATGTAACTACCCTCATCCGCATCAGTCGAGTACCGAGATAATCATTCTTGTACGTTACTTTTATTTCAATACCATAGCAGTCCTTCAGTAGCCATGTCACTACCTCATGCACATCAGTATGTTAATGAGTCAATATTTCATGTCTGTTACTTACATTTCATTGCCATGGTAGTCCTTCAGTAACCATGTCAGTAATCACAGTAGCATACCGAGCCAATAATTCATGTATGTTACTTCTATGGCATTGTCATAGCAGTCCTTCAGTAACCATGTCACTACATTCAGGTACTTCAATCTAATACAGATCCAATCATTCATGTCTTTTACTTTTATTTCACTGCCATAGCAGCCCTTCAGTAACAAGTTATCTACCATCGGGCACATCAGTCTAATACAGAGCCAATCATGGAGTTATATTACTTCTATGTCATTGCCATGGTAGTCCTTCAGTAACCATACCACTACACTCATGCACATCAGTCTTATACCGAGCCAATCATTCATTTCTGTTTCTTCTAATTCATTGCCATCGTAGTCCTTACATAACACTGCCAGAACTCTCAGAACCATCTGTCTGATACCGAGCCAAGCATTCCTCGCTGTTACCTGCTATCTCATTGCCACGGTAGTCCTTCAATAACTATGTCACTACCCTCAGGTATATAAGTCCAATATGATCCAATCATTCATGTCTGTTTCTTCAATGTCATTGGCATGGCAGTCCTTCAGTAACCATGTCACTACCCTCATGCATATCAGTCTAATACCGAGCCTATCATTCATGTATGTTACTTCTATTTCATTGTCATGGCAGTCCTTCAATAACCATGCCACTATATTCAGGTACTTAAGTCTACAGTCGAGCCAATCATTCATATATGTTGCATCTATTTCATTGTAATGGCAGTCCTGCAGTAACCATGTCACAACTCCTAAGCACATCTGTCACATACCTAGCCGAGCATTGATGATTGTTTCTTCTATTTGATTGTCATGGTAGTCCTTCAGGAACAAAGTCACTACCATCATGTACATCAGTCTAATACTGAGCCAATCATTCGTGTCTGTTATTTCTATTTCATTGCCATGGCAGTCCGTCAGGAACCATATCACTACCCTAAGGCACATCAGTCTAATACCAAGCCAATCATTAAAGTATGTTACTTCTATGTCATTGCCATGGAAGTCCTTGAGGAACCACGTCACTACCCACATGCACATAATGTTGATACCGAGCCAATCAGTCATGTCTGTTACTTCTATTCCATTGCCATGGCAGTCCTTTAGTAACCATGTCACTACCCTCAGACACATTTGTCTAATACCGAACCAATCATTCATGTCTGTTACTTCTTTATGATATTTGGGTAGTGGAGTAGCAACATATACTAATTTTAAAACCTTAGTTTAATCCGGCCGGTGTTATGACCGATGATCTACCACATTCGATTCAACCACTAACCACTTAAGCGGTTTCAATATGATGTTCATCTGTATATCATAGATGTATTTACTTTTTTACGGCGAACAAGAATGTGTGGCCGGAATTAAAAACGGTAGCAACGCCCTACCAGAAAAAAATTGAAAAATTGCCAGACCTTATTGTAGCTATAAACAAATCATTGAGAAAAGTAAATTTAAAACAGATTAGACATGTCTTTCAGGTTATCCATATGTTAAAATTAAGTGACAACTCACTTATTTCTAAGTAAAGACCTTGTGCATTATTATATACTGTGTGTAAGAAGATGTTCAAGATAACAAAGGAGTAATCAATATCCGTATATTATAAAACAGACAACTCAATGGTCAAAATAAAAAAAAAAAACACAAAAGGACAAACAACGATCTACAAACCATACACTTAAAACTAAAGATAGAGTATCACGAACCCCACTGAAAACTGGGGATGAACTCATGTGCTACGGAAGGTGACGCAGTTCGTGAGATTTGGGCTAGGGTTGTTCAAACAATCATTATATACTGTGAGTGAAGACTGCGATAAGGTTGTTCAAACAATCACTATATACAGTCAGTGAAGTTTGAGAAAAGGTTGTTCAAACAATCATTATATACTGTGAGTTATGTTTGAGATAAGGTTGTTCAAGCACCCATTCATTGTTTTCCATATAATCATCGTAAGTGTATTTGTTCTAACCTTGATGTCAACCAGAGCACTTTTTAACACACCATCTGACAGATATTCTAAAGACGCTTGCGGTTTTTTGCTCAAATTTCAGCTGCACAAATGTTCATGCATGATTAAATGATTTCGCAAATCAAGGAAATTCAAAAAGTATGCACAAGATCAAGAAACGATGACAGTCAATTTACAGATCCCATGAAAGTATGCCAGTCGAGTCACAGGTCCCATGCATGGCAATGGCGATATGAATCCCACACGAGAAAGAAAAGATATTATGAAAATGGTGGCAACTGCGAAGGTAAATTCTCTAAGAAACAGCTTAAAATAGCAAAACACGGAAATAGATAACAGGTCAGGCTTTGATCTTACATGACAAGATATTATATTGGTTGATGAAGCTTTACGTGTACAAGGTGGTTCTGACAGAAAGTTCTAAATGATTACTCATAAAGTAGATGCAGTAGATGTTGCACAAAAAATCACGTTATGCAATGTAGACATCTAATTGAGCAAATTCATTAAGTTTATCTGGTAATTCAACAGGACTAGAATTATATTATTCAGCTGTTAATTATTCAGTGAGGTTAGCACCAGAACGTCGGAATAATGTGAACCTACTAGAAAAAACAGCGTGCTAAGATGGTTGAATGTTATGTTATTCCAGTTTACAATTCAGCAGACTGGCTTTTGTTGATCGTCTACACATTTCTCCCATTCCGATAAAATGACAACGAGCCGAATCTCCGAACCATTCTTTATAGTATAAGCAACAAAACAATTACAGGCATTTGTATCAGTGAATATTAGTTTTTACTTACTTGCAAAACCAAATATTATTTGACAGGTCAATAAAAACTCATTTTCACTTCTACAAAAGTTTGTAATTGCATATTGTATTGACGATTAAACAACAGGGTATTTATGGAAATCAAACATAAGATTCACATTCTGCTTGTAAATGACCTCTTTCCTTATTGTATAAATCAGGTTGTATTCCACCAGAATATCTCCGGAACCCAGCATTCTTCTTCCGTTCATAAATATTTTGGTATTCTATAATTTTTCTTTTGGGTGTATCAGGAAATATATGGTATTCAATAAGAAATTGTCTTATCCTAGGAGTCAAATCTTCATCCAGGATATTTCGTAACACATCCGACTCATATCTTTCTATGTCGATCTTCAAAATGTCCAAGTGTCTCTATAAAATAACAGTTGAATCAAAAGGTGCGTGTTAAATGTCACATGTGTATGCTTATAAGCATTCCTACTAGTATTTACATGCAATCAGAATATCTGAAATAGCTTATTTTTTAAACATTAAATCGATCCGACAATGGTGAAGTACGCTCCAATCATCTTTTGCAACAAATGTATATAAGAAATGGTGTCACATGCTAATCATGGTGTGTAAGTATTTGATACGATCCCATCTTAGTCTAAAGCAATCATGTATGATAATTGTCAAGGATGTGTCTTAAATATTGTAATGTATTTGGTTGGTGTCAGTAATCAAGACAATTCAATGTTATGTTGATGTGAAAACAAGATGGCCATCAATGCAGAAAATAGTTTAATATTATCTAAAGCATGTTATAATCCCAACCTGAATGATTATTCCTCCAGGTTGGTTTTCTGCAACGATTTCATCGATTGGAAAACATGACATACATTCTAGCCTTTTGTCTGTTCTAAGAGACTGATAAGTCATTTAAATTTTCAGTTCATAGACCTTGCGCATTCCTGATCAAGGTTATTAAAATGTCTTTAAATATTACCTTAATGTTATCATTTTATGTGAGTATTACATATTCGCAATATGCATTACTGGGTTGATACATATGCTGGTGAGTAGCACCAGGCCTGGAGTCTGTGAAGTTTATTAGATCTATTTATTGCTGAAATTTACATTTCTAAAATAACGTAGTCATCATCAAATCTAATGTTGTCTACCTCAGTCATAGGCAGCTTCAGCCGATTCTAGCTATCCTCCATGGTCCGTTTTATTGCTCCAAAACGCTTTTAAATTATTTGATTTTCCAATCTTTCGATTTTGAACACATCTGATTATGGTTATTCCAGAAAGGCGTTGTGACTGTAAATGTTATATCTACGTGTATGTGTGTTTTTCAATTGATAATTTCTGTTTTCTGTTCTTTCTTTCATGACTTTTACTAGGCAATGCTTTAAGCGACATTAATTGTTTGCCATTTTGCAGAACCTAGGTTTGTAAGCGTACTTGTATTCCGGCGTGTAGCATTTCCGGTTAGGGTTAGGGTTGGGGTAAGGGTTATGTTTAGGATTAGGGTTATAATAAGCAGATAAAAGTAGCATTAACATTTAATTATTATTGATTGCTAGCAGGTATATGCTGCATTAACATTGTATGATTAAAGGTGCTACCTTGGATCAAATGAGTGGACTTCACAGTTTAATCTAGCCATTGCATCATCAAAACTCCAATCATAGCCAATCCTACAATTAATACGTTAGTTATCAACATTTGATAAATTGTACATAATACGCTAGTTACCAATATTAGACAAACTGTTTTTTTTTGTATTATTAACTGCTAGCTGGTACATGCAACATTAACATTTTATAATTATTGACTACTAGCAGGTAAATGTAACATTAAGATTTTATGATTATTGACTGCTATCAGGTACATGTAACATGAATGTTTTATGGGTATTGACTGCTAGCAGGTACATGTAGCATTAACATTGTATAATTATTGACTGCTAGCAGGTACATGGAACATTAACATTTTATAATAATTGACTGCTAGCAAGTACATGTAACATTAACATGTTATAAGTATTGACAGTAACATTAACCTTTTATAATTATTGATTAGGAACCCGAACATATTGATGACTTTATTTTCGATATTTGACACAATACGTTTATTCGTGACCGAAAACTATAAAGAAATTCAATGTATGTGAAACTGATCACTAGGTGATGAGGAACGTCAGGACATGGAAGAAGATTTTGAAGATACCAAATGTGCTATCATAATCCAAATATCGAAGAAGAACAGACAACACAATGGCCAAAAGAAAAAGTACAAAAGGAGAAACAACAATCTATAAAGCATACACATAAATCTAAAGATCGAGTAACACGAACCCCGCTAAAACCGTTGGTGAACTCAGGTGATCCAGAAGGGTATACAGTTCCTGCTCCATTAGTTACACCAGTCGTGTTAATCTAGTTATACACCCGGTGATAGGTTATACATAAGGAAAGGATTGGGAAGTGCTTACGAGAAGCTAAACATATCCGTGGTCACATATATTCCATAGCGATCAACCAGGTCATGGTGGCGACCGTGATGATTTCAATTTAACTAAGAGGAACCCATAATCCAGTAGCTTCATTGGTAGCAGCAATCGCCTATCAAGGAAATAGAGATAGGAGCCACAGGCTCTGGACAGACGATGCATATTAATCCCTGTGTGAATCGAATAAACAAGGAAGATGTCTTACAAAACATAGTATAGTCATGGACAAATATTGACTATGCCAAATTAGTGGTCTTCGTGGTATTAGTTCCGCGGTGTGGTATTTTCACTGGAACTATGTTATAAATTTGATCTTACCCGAAAGAGTAAACCAGACATCGTTTGTTGATGATGAAAGGTTGTGTGTTGCAATCATATTTGTCTTCATGTCCTCTTGGCTTTTTGTCATTGCATATATATTCTTTTGCAGGTCCTAAATCACTGGAAATTAAACCAATAAATAAACACATAATCTGCATTAATATGAAACTATATAACATGGAAAAGTAATGTACTCTATTAGAACAGATTCTCTTCTATAAGCTTGTCATATCTTCCAACGTTCATGAATTGGTCAATTGTATAATCTTAATTTGTATAATAAAATCATGGAATTTTATTTTGATCGTATAGTGCGGATCCTGATTTGTGCTTCATTCTTGATAAGACAGCCTTTAAAGACAAACAGGTTGTTCAGATAGTTTTGAGTTTGAAATGTTGTTTCGTTAAAACATGTCTGTGACAATGGTATAGTTCAATAGATATATGTATTATTGATATTCACAGTTCTTTAATGATGTGATTATTATTAAATCTGCTGATTTGGATTATCCTGTATAGGTCTTTTTGAGTTTATTGTTCCAAAGGATTACACAATGATACGGCTACACAATATTTTGACTTTTAGAATACCTAATGGATGTTACACCACGATCGCGTCGTTCTCACTAAATTATGTATCCATGTTTTAATTATATATGGATTGATCGCAATTTGTGTTCGCTTCAATAAGAAATAACCCCAATCAGGTTTAACACACCGGGTAACATGCCTAGCGGGTTACGCAAGGGTGTTTACAACCTGATTGATGTTATTTCGAATGAACCGAACAAATAATTTCGATCAAATCTTATCAATTAATTCAAACTTGTTTTGCTATGATATTGAAAAATGAAATTTTTTTTCAAAATAAGGCAAATAATCTGAAATAAATTTAAATAACCCCAAACAAGTCTCATTTAAAGAAAATCACCAGATGACAACGGCACGCGACGCCTTTCATAACGACGTCTATTTTCAGCTTCCGTACATTTGAAACTAACTTCAACATTTTAATCCAATCAAAACACGTATAAAATGGCATGTGACTCTAAAGTATATTCATGGCATCGCATCTGGTTGATCTAAATTGATATAAGGATGTTTCTCTACATGCATGTCAACATATTCAATACTATTTACATACTCAGCGATTTGTTTGAAGGCTACAGTCCAATATTTGTCAGTTGGGTTAGATACACTTAAGTTGGAATATTTAGAAATATTTAGTAGTTTACTTCTTCTTAAGTTGTTGATGACTTTCAGTTCAACTAAAACAAAGAATACGATGGATAACGCTATTGTCCCTTAATAATAATATACTTGTTTCTTGAGCAACGATAATGACATGAAATAAAACATCATATTTTAGATTATATAAAAACAACCCATCTCCTCTTTGAATGAAATGGCACAGTGGAACTTATTGATACACCTGAAGTAGATGTTGAAATACAATAAAATTGCCGAAATAGAACATTGTGGGAACATTTGCACAAGAAAAATTGTAAAAAGAGGCAAAACCGATACAAATGTTACCTCATTCATCACTTCTCACTGGGTTTGTAAGTAGATTAACACGACGGGTATCACTAGTGGATCAGTAACTGGTTACCCTTCCGGAGCATGGTTTTCATGTTAATCGATCTTTAGCTTTATATGTATATTTTGAAGATCGTTATTTGTCCATTTGTACGTTTTCTTTTGGCCATTGTGTTGCCTATTCTTCGATATACGGATTCTGGATACCCTTTTGGTATCTTCAAGCTCTTTTTACCGCATGGGAATATAATGTCAAATTAAGAGAATGACAAAAACAATGTCTTGTACTATCACATTAATATATATTGCACATGGACAGTGTAAGTGACAACACATGTCTGATGTTACCGCATCGAGATGGAGTGTATATTAAGACAATGACTAAAACACATATTTTGTACTATCGCATTAAGGTGCTCCGGAAGGATATGCAGTTCCTGCTCCATTAATGACATCCGTCGTGTTAATCTAGTTACAAACCCGGTGATAAGTCAAGAACGAAGAAAGGATCGGGCAGTGCTTCCGACAAGTAGAGCATATTCGTGGTCATTTGTGACACAGCTATTTCATAGCGGCGAACCAAGATGTCACATGAATGGTGTATTGAAAACAGATGTATGATGTTACCGCATGGAGATGAAATATCTTAATAGATAGAAGTTAAAATGCACATCAAAAAGAACAACAAATGTCCTATCTTACATCATAAAGATAATGAATGAACTGAACTTTATAATAGAAGCAAATACTGCATTGTAATGGTGTAAGACCAAACGATCATATTTATTAAACATGCATCTGATGTCATCACTTGACGATATAATGACAAAGAAACTTCACTATAAACAGCAAATATGTTTACTACAACATGGATATAATATATCAAGCAAACTGTAGCGTTCGGTAGATTTCAAATAACGGTTTTGAGATGGAAGGCTAACCGAACAGAAATATATAAAGTGAAATTGACATTATAATTGAAACCCATTAATTAGGCATACCTTTGGCTTTCCTTTAGAATGCGATAGCATAAGCCATGTATCTGCTTACCCTTCCGGGGCACCTGAGTTCTCCTTCCGATTTTAGCGGGTTTCGTGTTACTCAATCTTTAGTTTTATATGTATATTTTGTCGATCGTTGTTTGTCCCTTTGTTCTTATTCTTTTGGCTATTGTATTGTCTGTTCTTCTTCAATAGACGGTTTCTGATTCCCCCTTTTGGTATTTTCAAACTATTCTATGTTACCGCATTCGAAAGGAACGCTTAAATGAACATCATAGTTAAGGATACATATCCGATGTTACCTCATTCGTATAGCACGTCATATACACATTATAGTTAAACATACATTTATGACGCTACCGCATCCTATATAAGTTTATATTGTCATTACAAGATAACCAACATGTCTGATTAAACGTACAAAATTACTGAAATCACAATAAACACATTACCGAAAGCGTTCATATCTTACTAGTATCGCAATAAACACATTACCAAAAGATTTCATAAATTACTAAAATAAGACTAAACACATTATCGAAAGCTTTTAGAAAATTGCCATATTACCGAAAGCTTGCATATATTTTGATTCTGACTTGTCTTCCTCTCTAAATATGTCTAATGTAGAAGCTATATATATGCTGATAAGGACAGCAGTTATAGTGGACACCATTACTAGTCTGCCTTTATCCATGTATCTATTAACTGACTTCTAACTCAGTTCTACAATGTAAAATGTAATACGTTCCGCTTGGTTAAGTCGGTAGCATGAATATATACGAACGGTACACCAGTATTAGTCTGCCTTTATTCATGTGTAGCAAAAATCGGGTCTGTAACGCAGAAATCGGTTCTACATCAACCACAAGTTTCATGAATAAAAATGCCTCAGCTAGCTCAAATGTCCCGATTAATGTAAACAAATTCCTATAACAGGGTTAGGCCTATGCTTTCGCTCCAGGACTTGTGGACACTATGTGTATCCGGTATCAAATACAAGAATAAGGGTCCATATTCAAGTACTATGTCAACCAGTTTATCGCGACTTGGAAGCAAGGTATGAATGGACTGAAAGTATACGTTCGGGGTATCTTCTCACCACTGGTAAATTTGACCAAAGGAGGTAAAGAGTATCCTTGAGATTTATTCCAAGACTAAGTCAGCTATATGACTGGGCATAATCGCTTCAAATGTCCTTTTCTGGTGTATGAGAGTTGAAACCACTAAGTCACTCTCGAATAACCCTATTGGATGGAGTAGTTCCACTAGTATATTGGATATCAGAGGGTATCCTCTGATTGACAAGCTAATTTAGTTCGGTGAGGAAACCAGAGTTCCGGGTATCATCGTCAATCGAAAGATCGCCAATCTAATTTATTTATGTAAGGAAACTAGAGTATCATATATCACCACTAGGCGAACAATCGCCAATTAATTTACTTATATAAGGAAACCAGGGTACTGAATATCACCTGTATGTTCATCTACAACATAAGTAAATAACGGTATTCGTATTCCGGAACTATTAATCAATACTTCTACATTTATTTTATTTTATTACACAAAATTAACATATAAAAATCAACAGTTAAAATATGGCCGTATGTATCTTGTTTATTCCAACCTTTAATTGATCCTTAATCAGTTTCTTCTTTTTGTCTGAACGTATCTCAACTATAAAACTAACCACGGATGTCGACTTATGACCCAATTTCTCAAACTAGGAATCTTATCACAAATTGGACGTAATTGATCATTATCTGGTCTCTGTGTATTTATATCACTCCTCAAGATTGAAATCTCATAATATTCCCGACTATAAGGACTAATATTGAAATTACACAACCTAAATTATAATAATACACTATTTGACCTCTTTTAACCTCTTGATAGAAATTTCCCATATCACGCGTTTCTTTATACGTAAATTTCTGGAAACTATACCAGCTATATATCGTGATGTATTCACTCATTTTCCGTGTTTATTTTTCATTCATATTTTCCCCGGATTAAATGTACCCAAATCTCGCATATCATAAACGAACAAAAATGGGAACCAGTTAACTCCAAACTTTCAGATACTTAGATGTTCATTTCCAACATGTCAAAAGTGAAATTTACATTGACATGTCACCGATAACAAAGGAAATTATGATGACTACAAATCCTTTTTTCTTACAAATAATCAAGATATTTTCTCAATTAATCAAAACATGGATTGACTGGATTCGTAATAATATTGACACTCGTTTTCAAGGGAAGATGTATGCATGTCTTACTATAAGACCATATTCAGTGTCTGTTTCTAGAATATTCCTAACAACACTCACAATTTTAAGCTTAAATTAAATTTAACGAATTAAAATACCGAACTGATTTTTAACCAAAAAATTACACGAAATTTTAAACCATGAAGAAAAATGTTTCTTAACTCCTACCACAGATGTTTCACTTTCAGTTCCCCAGTCTAGAATGAATCTTCTTTTTGGCGACTAGCACGAGCTAGTCGGTAGAGCGCGAAAATATTCCGATCTCTCTAGGCTTTCCCATTTAAATTATTGAACTAAATAAATCCCCTTCATTTGATTGGTTGACATGGCTAAATAAATATTTCCGAATATACTAGGGGTTCTCGATGGGTTGTTTTAAATGTAACGTCTCGGAAATCAAGAGGCCAAGTAGGGCAAGATTAAAAAAAGTAAATAAACAGGGTAAATAGTAAAGAGCTGACCCCATAAACGGTACACATGTATCTATTAACTGATTCTAACTCAGTTCTACAATGTAAAATGTAATACGTTCCGCTTGGTTAAGTCAGTAGTATAACTATATACGAACGGTACATATATTTTTTACATTGTAAAGACAATATTTGTTTCTCTACTTGTTGCTGCTATTTGTGTAAAATGATTTTAAATATTGTTTTAGGTTGAACATTTTAGTAATACTATACACTTAAGATACATATCTTAGAAGCCACCGATATATATGTTAAGCATAGTGTTGCAATACTTATGTAACAAAATATAATGTATATGTAATGCATAGATACTAAAAGAAACATGTAAATATTTTAGATGAAGATATTTTTGTTAATCGTGTCACAAAAGAAAAGGAAAATAAGATAATAACAAAGCTTTTCATAATATTACATGAACTCCGTTTTGATTTTGAGGCAAATTCTGCATAGATCTTAATCATATATTATATAGGGTATACTGTTTCGATTGTCACTTGGTTAGTCTAGAACAAGTATAAACTTGGAATCCGCGAAAGGCATATGGTCTCATGTCTGTATGATACCATGCGTACACGTCAATAGTGAAGACACGCTATCATCACTGACGTCATATCAAAGACAATACATCACGTTTAAATAAGCAACAACACACTTGTATATTTCTTTGTTGGACGCGAAAGAAATCGTCATTGTTCTTGCGCATAAATGAAATTGCGGAAAATTACTTCTTAGCTTTCGGTTCGGACGACATATTTGTTTTACATACTAGTAGTAATGAACAAATGTTTACCACATATCTACCATTGACAGAGAGGGTAGTGGTCAGGATTAGGGTTAATTACATATCCAGTTACATGTGCATATATTTTTAAAAGTAATAATGTGTGTGAGCGTCAATTATTGCTAACCCAACTTTTGTCAAATACCTATCACACGCACGGCCCGTCAATATCCCATCTGGGATCACTATTCCATGTGCAGTAGAGCTGATGTAATATGCAAGCCTATAAGGTGCATTACTGATCTACCCCAAAGAGCGGCAGACCCAGTATGTTTCAGGCCAATCAAAACTTGGGGATGTGACCATGTGGTCACATTGAACTGAGAGTATTGAACGACTATTTCGACTTACGAGATGCTCTTTCATTTTCCTTTTCGTGGTGGCTGTTTCTTGTTTGATGTGGCTATGCCGAAAATAATTCCAACCTTGGAAGTATTTCTTCATTTTTTTTATTGAGAGATGCCCACAATCATGTCGTCTGTTGTGAACGATTTGTTGTGTACTTCGGCACATATGGGAACTGGATTCCACGATGGTACTAATCACAGTGGGAAATTTGCTGAGCTCATTTATTCCCAAGTTAGCTTTAATTGTTGCGAACACGAATAAAGGAAAGTCATTTGTAAGAGGAACACAGATTGTACCCATAATAGTGTCAACTACAGTTTTGGAAATAGAAAAACTGGTGTAATGCTTAGAGGATAATTTAACTTGAAGATATAAATCCGATATGAGGTTGATCCAAGCAATATCATTTGGCGTGTGTTACATTTGAAAGTACCAGAAGCGCCAAAGAGACTAGGACAGGACTAAATGCTTTATTAGGACCATTACTAATTAACATCAAATTGTACTTAATTAGTACTCAAGATCACGCAATTGAAGGATAAATTAAACAATAAATATCGTAATACAGAATGATTACCGGGGAAATGTGCAATGACTTAAAAGACAATCGTATTAATATAGTATGCTAAGTGAGCGTAATAATAATATTATTTCCCGGGTATGTGTAATTCGGTTTTAGTCTGGTGCATAAGAGTTTGCGTAAAGTAGTTCAATATCGAACACACCGCAAGCTGAAGTTTTATTGTCGCCATTGTCCTGCTATGTCTGATTCTGAGGAACGTATGTTTTTAGACGATAGATATGAACAACCGACAGTTCGTTCAAACGGTAGGAAAGAAGAGTTTTCTAATGCTGACTTTTTTCACTTTTGAAAACGTACATGAACGAAAAGATAAGTGGTATCGATAAATCTTTTAGTGACACCGCCCAAAGTCTGGCAAAGAAAGTGAGAAAAATTGAAAATTCATTCAACTTAAAGGTAACCAGCTATAGTTTGAGTTGAACTCATATATCGTTGAGGACATTAATCCCGCTATCAGATTCGTTGAGTCCAACAGGCACGCACAAGCAATTTCTGTTCTCAAAGGATCTGCCTAGACGTTGAAAAAATGCAACAAACACATCAGAAAAGCAGACAAATCCGACGGAAGCAGGAAAACAGTTGATGAATATATTTTGGACGAAGTGGCTAGCGATTCCGAGGAAAAGAATATTAGAGCCGCCGAAAACAGGCCCGTCCGGAAAATCAAAGAAGGCAAGAAAAGCGACAAAACGTCTAGAAAAAGAACAGGAGAGGCAGCAAGAGCACCTTCACAGCCTATTCACAATGGTGGTTCTTCTGCTGTACCGTATTTCGTGCAGCAGGAGCTGTCGCCTCAGCTCTGCAAAATTCCAAGACGAATGACCAAAGATTTAGATTCTCCTCCTTTGGAAATTGGGCCCGTGACTGCAGAAGGAAGCCCGACGGACAAAAAGGCGTTTCCAGTGGACCTGTTGTTTAAGTGCATCAATAAATAACTGTTCAAGGTACATATTATAGACTATTTAAAATGATTTTATGAATATCAGTCTGGCAAAACAAATATGTATGTAAAATGTAGATTAAATAGTTCTAATTATTTTTTGGCAGAATATTGAAGCTTCAGATTTTATTTTAAATGTTATTAAGGATTGGCATATACTTCCTTTGTTACATCACACACAGGGGATTGTTTTATGTAGCAATAAGTCTGTGTTGATCAAGCTATTATAAATTTACTGAAGGCTGGTTTTATTACAGAGATATCAAACAGACCCCAAGTGGTTGATCCTTTAACCATGTCTATCAATAGTAAAAGTAAAGAGAGACTCATATTTGACCTTTGACATGTAAATACATAGGTATTACTTAAGAAGTTTAAATTTGAAGATTTGCGTCCTCAAAAACAGTATATTTCGCCGGATAGCTTTAGAGTCGTTTTCGACTTAAAGTCGGGGTATCACAATATTGATATTCATGATTCTTATCAAACAAATCTGGGTTTTAGTCAGAAAATAGATAACATTGTAAAATATTTGTTTTTACAGTCTAACCTTTTGGGATCAGGTCAAGCACTTATATTTTTCAATGCTTCTAAATCCTTTAGTAAAATATTGGAGGGAACAGCGTATAAAAATAGTTTTATATTTAGGTGATTGTTTTGGAATATCAGATAATTACTTGTCTTGTACTCAGCAGGCCACACAGTTAAAACATGATATTATTACATCAGGAATACTGCCAAACAAGAAGAAATCAATTTGGATACCTACTCAGTCAGTTGAATGGTAAGGGTTCGTGTGGAATTTAAGAGAGTGAACTTTACATATCCCTGGAAGAACATTTACAGATTTACACGAGTTAATCTCTACTCTATTAAAACATGTTGTACTATTATTGCCATGTCACACGCATTGGCTGATGTTACACACATTATGTCTACGTGTATGTGTTCAGCCTTGAACGAGAAATATCATTGGAACATATTATGAATATGTCATCCAATCGAAATTGCATAGGTGATGTTTTTTTTTTTGGAAAAACAAGATTTTCAAAATGGGACCAGTATTTACAATTTGTTTACTGACGCAAGCAATTTTGCTGCAGCATGCTTTATTGAAAATTCGTACTTGGCTATATGTAAACCCTGACTTCTTTCTGAAGCTAGTAAGAGTTCCACTTGGAGAGAAATCAAAGCTGTAGAGTTGTGTTTGTTATCCTTCATAGATATATTAAGATATAGTTTGGTTACATTCTATGCGAATAGTCAAAATGTTGCAGGCATTGTGTTAACAGGTATTCGGGTACCAGAGTTACAGGTTTTAGCTTTGTAAATTTTCAATACGTGTAGACAAAACAATGTTGATGTAAACACAGTGTGGATCCAAAGGGAACAAAACAAACAGGCAGAATTTTGAGCCGCATCATAGATGTTAATGATTGGCAAACTTCCACTGAATTCCTTGAATTTTGAGACACTATGTGGGGTCCACATACAGTAGATAGGTACGCAAATATGATTAACAGTAAACCTAAGCTTTTCAATTCATTTCACTTAAACCCGGGTACTTTAGGGGTGGATGCGTTTAGTTCAAATTGGCAGAGCGACATGAACTGGATAGATGCAGCAGTTGCGTCGACAGCTAGAGCAATTATCCTTTTAGTTAAGTGCAAAAGGAGGGGTACAATTGTTGTGCCTAAATGACCTTCTTCGCCATTTTGGCCTTTAATATTCGACAAAAGTTTAGAAAATAAACAATATGTCTGCGATGTATTAGAATGTTCAGAGCATAACAGGATATTAGCACTTGGGCAAAATGTTATTTCGATGTTTGCAAGCGTACTTGCACTGGAAAGATATTGGCAGTTAAATTAGATTCATAATTGTGCTAATTTTATTTTGTTTATTTGTAGAACTGGTTTTTGTACTCGACTGTGAGTATTTTTAGTCACTGGACTTATTTGTACTCTGCCACTGGGAACGCTATTGGTGTTTTGATCTACGTCTGGAGACGCGCGAGGTCACTGGACCACATACCTTGGATTTAAAACGATAATCTCTTAAATAATTATCATGAATGCGAATTGCATTTCCTTTTATTTTTAAAGACTCTTGTAAATTCGAGAGCTAAAAATACAGTTATGAAGTTCATAGGCACTGTTAAAAGATTTATGTCTTGGGAAAAAACTATTCGAAAATTACCTCTGGTTTACTCTGTAGTGAGCCTCATATCGCCCTTTATCTTCAACATTTAACATAAACCGCTCAGAATCACAGAACAACTGATACTGCTTTTTATTGTATTAAATGGGAGCATAATACAGCAGGTTTAGATAATCCATGTACATCTGAATTAATAAGAACTATTGTAGAATCCGCTAAAAGGAAATTGTCTCGTACAATTAAGAAAAAAGACCATGTAACTGCAAATATAATGAAAATGTTATTTCAAAGGTTTTACACCTGCGATAGTACATTTAAAGATTTACGACTTTTAGCTGTGTTCTTTATCTTATGGTGGTGTTTTAAGATACAATGAGTTAAGTAATTTAAAAGCTAATAACTTGATTTTCCGTGCAGATTATCTCGACATTTGTGTAGAAAAGAGCAAGACAGATTGCTATTGGAATGGTAAAAATGTATTGATTCCTAAGTTGAATAACTAGTATAGTCCAGTTAGAATTTAGCAGCATTATATTTCTCTAGCTGGCATTGGTTTGTTATCCCGCATGTTTTTGTTCAGGTCTCTTTAATTTTTGGAAAAACAATCAAACTCTTTAATTTTCAGTGACAACTTCTACAAAGGAGGAAATCAGAAGCAGTTAATCTAAGAAGGGAATACAATACAATGACCAGAATAAAAAGGAGATCCAATGATCTATAAAGCACTACACATAACTCTAAAGACTGAACAACAAGAACCCCAATAAAAGCCAGGGCCAAGAAGTGAACTGTATCTGTTGTATCCTTTATAGCAGTCCCAATGGCATCAACGTAATCAATACAATCATCAATTTGGAATTATTCAGTGAACAGACATCATCTTCATTACACTAAATTCTTTTCGTTTTTCTTAAGAAGCCTGTATAGGAATTATGTCAGGAGACGAATAAAGGAAAGTCGTCTGGAGGAGGAGCACATATTGCACCCATAATAATGTCGACTATAGTTTTTTTAAATATAAAAACTGCTGTAATGCTTCGAAGATAATTTAACTTGAAGATATAAATCCGATATGACGTTGATCTAAGCAATATCATTTGGCGAGTGTAACATTTGAAAATACCATAACCGCTAAAGAGACTAGGAGATAACTAAATGAAACATTGAACGTAAGTTTGGACCACTTGAGCAGCTACAGTGATTATGTTTTAAATAAAAATTATTAGAACGTCATGATAGGCTTTCAAGTCTATAGTACTCTAAAACTTCAGATGCTAATAAGCTATCACCGTAGACAGGAGAGAAACTATTAAACAAAGACAAATATAAATAAATTAATACATTGAAAATAAGCACATTAACAGGGGCGTAGCCATACTAATTGAGATGTATAGCCACGATTTATTTCGGCGAGGGGATCGCGGCCAATGAAGGACCCCATTGGGTGAAGAACAAAGTCCTGGTAGGTGTCCAGGTCAAATATACATCCGGGATATCATGAGAAAAGGTGACGTTTTTGATAATTTTTAATGTGTTTTTAACTACATGACATGTTGTCCCTTTTTGACAATATTACTACCGACTGACTTGATATAACTTTAACGTCGTTTACTTCTCAGTCAGATCTCTTGTGGGCGGTTTGATGGTCACGTTAGTTTATACCATTCGAAACTTTAATGCCGCAAGGGATAACAAACTGCATGTTTGATTGAGGTTACATTCTGGACTTTATTTATCATGAATTATTCATCGTGTTTCACTTGTATACGATTATGAAAAGTATATGTGCCGATTCCTTCAGCTTACAAAGTCATCAATGATCCTAAACCACAAAACACTACAAACTAATTATGTTTGTTAAACATTACAGTATTAAGCTGTATACTTATATAAATTGTATGTAATTGTTCATTATTATGCTTTCTGTAAATTTCTTCTGTAATATAAGTTTCTACGATATAGTGTTGATATACTATGCGAAAGTAGTACATCTATCATGTCAGTTTCAAGAAGGGAAGGTTGGGTTTTCAGCTGTCTATCAAGCTATATATAGATAATTCACGTGCAAGGGGGCGGATCCAATCTGTCAATATAGCATAGTCGTCTATCGGTATGTACATTCATAATATATTATAAAATAGGATGAAAGCTTCAGCTACTTTTAATTTAGAAAGGAAAACCGGTTGATGATTTCCTGTCACATTTTAGGTAATTTTATAATTTTACATTTTTCAGTGACGCAATCAATATCGGACCTCCTTTATTGAAATATTTCTCACTCTATTTTGTCTACATATAACAGTCAGCATAATAATGATAATACTATTGTGCTATCAATGGATATACCAATATAGTGGTCAGGGTTGAAGACATAGTGCACGATCCGAAGGGGAGTGCTCTATGTCCTCAATCCTGACCACTATATGGCATTGTAATTGCTAACACACATTATTATATAAATATAAGTTTGACCTTTTTGTAGTTACAAGTATTATCATGGTTCAAAAACCAATGTCCAAATTGCTTGATTCTATTATTTGTTTTACCATTTCCGGTCACATAATCATTATGTATAACAAATGGATATCACGTTTTTTTTTTCTTTAGTCATATTACACCAAACTCCGTCTGGAGAGTAAGAATATGGCAGTCCAAAATATTTTAAACCAGCATACTCTTCACGAACAAGTATTGACAAATACACCTGGTCATTTTCCTTTCCTGGTACCTCATCTTTATAAGAAAGGCCCTGTATATGTATGGCTAGGTTGACCATTTGTTCCACTAGTTTATATAACACTTGTTTTGTAGCATTTGTAAAAAGCATATTTACAAATCCTCCATTTATACTGTTAGGTTCATAATAATTTCCTATAAATAACATGTCATATTGATTGTTATACGTATGTAACAGGGGGACGGGATTCCTTATCCATAAAAAGTCAAATTCAAATAAAAATGTTTCAGATTCATGTTGTATGAGTAGATTTATTTGTGTTTTCCTTACTAGGAGTTTTAGATATCCTACATGACTGAAGTATTGATAGCCTTCTAGTGTCTGTTCAGCAGACAAGATTATCACGTGTACGTCTGTTGATGCCAATTCCAGTCTATGCTTCGTGTCGGCATTAGTAGTAATTATCAAGACCTGTAAATATATTACAATTAATTAAAATAAATATGTCATTATATTGAAATGAATAAAAAAAAAACATAAACATAATACACAATCGATACACTTCTGAAATGCAATAGAAGCTGCACAGAAGTGGAGTCAAAATGGACACTCACAACACAAATATTATTGACCGCTATCTGTTTTGGATCGGTACATGCAGGTTGTTCAATTAAAAGTAAATAACAGACCAAAGATAACGTAATACAATGTTAATTTCATGTTATTTTTAATGAATAAAATAAGTTTAGTCTCGAGGGTATCATTTGCCCAATAGGCAGTCTGTTGAACTATATTTATAAATTGACAGTGATGGACGGTTACCAACGTATGTTTATGAAAAAAGATTATTTCAATTTTCCCATTGTTAACTTTCGAACAAAATTGAGCCTCTTCACCTAACTATAGAGTATATACCATATTGCATATAATATGGATTCTAATGTGATGTTCTTGATATAGGGTTGCGGCTTACAATGGTGGTAATGGTCAAAGGGTTTCTAGTGGTTAAGTTGGGTTCATCACGACTTGGTTAACCACTGTGGAATAACTGTGTCTCAAATGACAATGTATATGTTCCTTTATGGCAATACATTTGATCCAGTCGATTATCATATTCTGTTGATGCTCTTTTGTTTTGTTTTTTGTTTGTTGTGTGTGACATAAGCTGATTTATCATGTTCTCTGGAGTCTGTTTTTTTTTGTTTTTGGTGCTACTATTCTAAACATTTACATAATTTGACCTTCCAATTTTTCGACTTTGAGCGTAACTGATGAAGATTATTACAGAAACGCACATTTATTTTAGAACATAAATACACTTTAGAGAAAAAACGATGAGACATTGGTTACATTTGAAACAAGAAAAAGGACGAAGACAAAAAGAAGCAGAAAGAAAACTAAGAAAAAAAAATAAACAAAAAACAAGACACAAAAAAAACCCAAACAAATATAAAAAAAAACATTATATAGCACAGAAAACTAATCAGATATACAACGGATCAACAAACATAGATGGGCCGACGTGCTACCACAATGTTAGCAATCATTGTTTCCAATAAAACAGTTTGAAAATACAAACGAGGAAATCAATATCCGTAAATAGAAGAAGAACAAACAACGCAAAGGCCAAAGGAAAAAGTACAAAGAACAAACAACGATCTACAAAACATACACATATAACTAAAATTCGAATAACACGAACCCGACTATCAGACATACACCGTTTTCCTCATATAGTCTAGGCATGTAAAGGTATTGTCGGTGACAGAGGAAGGAATCATGTACGTGAAATTGGTTAGATCCTTTGACATCTGAGGAATTAATATTTCGTAACAGTCAACCAGTTCGAGGAGATGACATCAAACTAGGAGCAACGTAGCATTGCTTCAGTAGCTTTAACGGCTGTACATTGCAACATATTATGTCTCATTTTAAACTGGACTATTAATCTGAATGGAGAAAGTGATTAATGAATCTACTCTTGTATTTAGCTGTACCTAAGATTCGCTCCTCGTGCCTCTCCTCTGTCATGGGTAATGACGGTCTAAGTTGGATATTCTAACCATGTCTGTTAGTTTTCTTGCATACAGAACGTCAAGAAGTATATTTGGTTTTGCGCTGACCAAGATTGTACCCAACGCCTGTATTCCAACGAAAAACAACAGTAACAAAAAACAAAAATACAAAAAACAAACAAACAAAAAAGCATATTCTGGTTCAATCTATGCACTTCAACAAGACTTAACCACCATTTGATTAATTTCATCAATATATTTTAATGTGGTTGCTGTAAAGAATACCTGTACACATCGGCTTTTATCGACACACCATCGATCGATAAAGTCGTTCTCGATTAAAACCGGCTTGCAGTTGGTGTCCTAACTAATTGCACACAGTGTACTAACAAGTTGAAGTTGCATAGTTTTTCGTAATGGGTGTTTTCATCGCTAAATTATGATTAGGCGAAAATTGACTTTAGCAGAGATATGGCAAGCTGTTGGCCTGTCACATGCAGGTTGTTGCAATAGAAGCAAGCTGTGGGTAACTCATTTTGTAATTGATCCTTTTCTGCAGTGTTTTCTAGTGACTGGAATGGTTGATGAACATCTGCGATCTGACAGTTCCCGCAAAACTACACATGGAGAGGGTATGCTAATAGACCTATGTGCCTGAACAAATCGGTTTGCTGTATTAGCTCGTATTCGAGATGGATTGCATTTTGGGGGATATGTATCTGTAAGGATTATTAACATACACTCCATGAGCAGCACCTGCGGGCCAGGCGACCCATCAGACGACCA
>MJUT01033632.1:56024-79149 GCA_002080005.1 Gigantidas platifrons
CTGTCTTGCAGTTGGCATTGCAGTATATGACGAATTCTTCTCCTGTATGTGTGCTGCTGAATTTTTGTGTGCATTGGATGTTTTTGCACGTCATACATCGTCTCGAATCACATTTTTGACACTGACCATTGTAGGCAGATCGAGGGGAGACGTCAGCTCTCACCAAGATATCTTTCAAACTTTTGGGTTTCCTGAAAGCCAAGACGGGTGGTTCCTTGAAGATTTTGCACAATTCTGGGTGTTTTTGTATGGTTGTCCAGTGCTCACGAACGATGTTGGATAAATTACTGAGCGAAGGATGGTATGTGATGACAAATGGCACTCTGTTGTTCGCGTTCTTTTCTTTATATTGGATGAGGTCTTTTCTGTCAATACCACTTGCTTTGTTAAAACATTGGTTAATGCTCGCATTGTTGTAACCCCTCTTTTTCAGATGGCATTTCAGTTCCCCAAGCCGTTTCTTGGTAGTTTGTTCATTGGAACAGATGCGTTTTATACGGAGAGCTTGGCTGTATGGAATACTTTTGGTGCAATGCTTAGGATGACAACTCTGTGGGGACAGGTACTGATGTTTATCTGTCGGTTTGTTGTATATGTCAGTTGACATAATACCATTTTCACAGGTGGTGTAAGTATCCAGAAAGGATATGTCATTTTTTACAAATCAACGGAACATCTATGGGAACAAAGATGGCACCTTCATACGCCAACATCTTCATGGGGAAACTTGAAAAACATATCATACAATCTGCACCTCACAAGCCACTTTCTTGGTTTCGTTTCATAGACGACGTTGACATGAAGTGGACCGAGTCGGAAGAAACCCTCAATCGTTTCTTTGACCATGCCAACAATGTTCACCCCACTATAAAATTCACCCATGAAACATCTAGAAATAACATATCCTTTCTGGATACTTACACCACCTGTGAAAATGGTATTATGTCAACTGACATATACAACAAACCGACAGATAAACATCAGTACCTGTCCCCACAGAGTTGTCATCCTAAGCATTGCACCAAAAGTATTCCATACAGCCAAGCTCTCCGTATAAAACGCATCTGTTCCAATGAACAAACTACCAAGAAACGGCTTGGGGAACTGAAATGCCATCTGAAAAAGAGGGGTTACAACAATGCGAGCATTAACCAATGTATTAACAAAGCAAGTGGTATTGACAGAAAAGACCTCATCCAATATAAAGAAAAGAACGCGAACAACAGAGTGCCATTTGTCATCACATACCATCCTTCGCTCAGTAATTTATCCAACATCGTTCGTGAGCACTGGACAACCATACAAAAACACCCAGAATTGTGCAAAATCTTCAAGGAACCACCCGTCTTGGCTTTCAGGAAACCCAAAAGTTTGAAAGATATCTTGGTGAGAGCTGACGTCTCCCCTCGATCTGCCTACAATGGTCAGTGTCAAAAATGTGATTCGAGACGATGTATGACGTGCAAAAACATCCAATGCACACAAAAATTCAGCAGCACACATACAGGAGAAGAATTCGTCATATACTGCAATGCCAACTGCAATACAGGAAATATTATCTACCTCCTGGAATGTGCAATTTGTGGCCTTCAGTACATCGGAGAAACTAAACAACAACTTAGTAAACGCCTGAACGGCCATAGAAGTGATGCAAATTGCAAACCTGACCTTCCACTCAGCAGACATCTCAGATCGACGGGCCACCATGATTCTTTCGGCAAACTGAAGGTCACCATAATTGACCATAACCCCAAGTGGGATGATAAAAGCAGACAGGAAAGGGAAAGCTTCTGGATTAGAAAACTTAAGACCTTGTCACCGAATGGAATCAATGAGAAAAAATAATATCCTTTCTTGACTCCTATTTGTGTTGGTCCCTCCCAGTCCTATTAGAACATGCAGTTTGCTCAATCGGCCCATAGTATATATTCCACACTTTGGTGGGCCGTTATTGTGATTGAGTTTGGGTATCATACCGTTTTCAAAAATATTTTTGACAGTTCTTTTTGATGCATTTACCAATAATGTCTCATTTTCTTTTTTTATTTTTATTTCTAATTTAACATTTATTTAAATGAATAGCCCGATTGTGTATTTATATTATTGTTATTGTACTTTCATTAATTTATATGTAGGATTTCAATTCTTTTATGTATGTAATTTCATATGTGCAATTTCTGGTTCTTTTGTTCCGTACATGGACCGTCAAAAACTTTTTTTTGATATTAAGACGCCATATTGGTTCTAAGTATTATTTAAATAGACATTGATAAAGTCCCTCGGTGGGACGAAAATTTTGTCATTCAACGAAGTGTTTAATTCTTTATCACTTTGTTTTGTGTACTTGGTGTTGTTTTACAAACCATTTTAGACGTTTATATATATATATATATTTAGTTCCTTGGAACATTCAGGACTGGGAAGATATGGCGATGCGCTAAATCCTTTGGGATATAGCATTGTTGTTGCTAAGGCTTGGTGTGTTACAAAAGTAAATGGGTCATTAACAGTTGCAGTGATGTTTAATGAAAATAAAGACTACTTCAGATTGAATGCTACAGATGCTATGGTAAAATTAGATAGGCATATCTGACGAGTGATAATCAGACGTCGTAAATCAAAGAACAGGCAATACATTGACGCAAATAATAAAGCCAGAGAGATGAAAAATAGGCCGCTGCACTCTACACAAAAAACTAACGTTTGAGCAACACAAACCCCCACAGGTTAATTAAGGTGCTTCGCAATGGTAAGTATTTCCTGTACCCATTGTGTTACTTTCGTAAAAAAAGGTGATAATTTAAGAACGAGGAATGTACGGTGTTGTGATGAAGACAAACCTAACATACACGTGGTCATTTCTAAAACAGATAATCCGAAACGTTTCGCCATGTCAAGGTTGTGACCGTGAAACTTTTGAAGTGATGACACCAACTTAACCACTAGGAACCCTTTGTTCATTTGCTTTCTTGTTAGCAGCAATCCATTATCAGGAACATTACACAGGGACCAGAAGATGTGTAATGTCTTATCACATGAGGGATGTATTCTTAATTTGTAGGTTCTACTGAAATGTTGCTACATATAGATGGACAGTTTTCAATGTAAAATCATTTCTTGTGTAGTCTTGCTCCCACTTCATAGGTATATATCAAGGTATTAATCAGTCCCAACTGTATCTATGGTATCCTTCATTCTAAGTTTCATGGATAAGATACAATCATCATGATCATCAAGCTTATATGGAATAAAATGAAAAACAAACAATACCACACTGTTGAATTAATTCCAAGATCAAATATCAAAATCGTAGAAAGAGGAAAACTGGAAGTGTAGTATTTTTTGGTTTTCCTAAAGGCCATTGATTTCACCTGTTCGCGATTTTCAGATTATATTGTTTTGTTTTGTGTCTTATCTGTGTACCTGTCCTTCACTGCATTTTAGCTTTGATATATTATGAACAGATATTTTCCTAAATACTAGCTTAACGCGATGTATTTTATGTCACTCCAATATTAATTTCATAAACAATGAATAGTACAGATGTTGGAGTGAACGTTTTTCTATAATTGCACTTGCTACTTATGGCCAGGTGAGATTGATGTATAACAGAGTCATTAAGGTCATTGTAAATATGCGGATTTTTTTTAATAAAACGCCAAAGGGTCAATCAGAATCCGTATATCGAGGAAGAATGGACAACACAATGGCCAAAAGAAAAAAAATATCAAAGAACAAACAACGATCTTCAAAACATTTACATAAAACTAAAGATCGAGCAACACGAAACTATAGTATGATGTCACAAATAATTATTAACAACAGTTTATATCAATTAATTATTATTTTGTTTGATTCAAATCGTTTTCACTTCGAATTATACAATACATGAATTAGTTAATTGTCCTTACATAAGCTTAAATTAATGAACAATATGACGACAACTTAAATTTACAACTGAATTTGGTTATTCTGTGATCACACATAGCCATACCAAGGTTAATCATTCATAGCCAACCCGTAGATAGAAATGTTTGCTGTAAGTTTCTATCGTCACTCTGGGGTAAGTATATCTTATTCAATACCTGGTCATAGTATATGAAAAAAATGACTCGAGGCGAAGCCGAGATGCATTCTTTTTCATATACTAATAACCAGGTATTGTATAATCAATTATGCCCATACTTTCTTTGTCGATTGTCATGATTACCAATTATTATTAATTTAGGCAGAATAAGCCAGATTAGATTGAATGAGTATCAGCTGAAAAGCATTTCCTCAAGTTACAACATATGTGGTATATGAAAAATATTCAATAACACAAGACAAAGAAAGTATGGGCTAATACATTTTAAGCCACGTATTTAACCTGGAATACAGACCCTGGATCGTTTAACTTGACAGATATTTCGTATCGTTTGCGTTTTTCGTTCGTTTCGTTTGCGTAAATCGTTCGTTCGTTTCACCTGGGAAATACATGCACTATAGGTGTGAAATGTCAACTCTTACATTTGTAATTTCATTCTAATTTACAAATTATATGATATTTTGAAGCCACACCCCTCTCGGACAGCTTAACCGAGAACATAACTGATACACCTATGTCTGGTTGGAATTGTCAATTCAGAATCCGAATAATTATAAATATAAATTCTGTATAATTATATAATTATATAAATAGAAAGTCATATTTGGAAGTCAAATATATAAGATTTAAGATGTAATCATAAATATAATTATTAAACACATTGATAATATAAACTATTTAATATAAATTACATTATCCTATTACTTCACCGACGAATTTATAATTTATAAAACTAACTTGCACATAAAATATAAGATAACAGAAGTTACACAAATGTCATCAGATAAATTTGCAGACAAGTCATTCAAATAATAACACGATACTATTCGTGTATCGTGCGTTCGCATCGTGTATCGTGCGTTCGTTTCGTGTATCGTGCGTTTGTTTCATGTATCGTGCCTTTGTGTCGTGTATCGTACGTTTTTTCTCGTATATCGTGCGGTTTTCGTGTCGCTCGTGTGAAGCGTTCGTTCGTTTTCCGTTCGTTTCGTTTGCATTTTTCGTTCGTTTGCGTTTCGTGCACAGTGTAAAGTAAACTTATACGATCCAGGGTCTGTATCTACTTGTAGCACTTTCGCACTCAACTTATCGATTGGAAAAACAACCATAATTTAAGAAGTTTCTGAAATGATTAAAAGCCTACAATATCGTTTGCATGAGGTCATACACAACAGCTACACTAGCGCTCGGGAAAAAATAATCGAATATAAATGCCCAACCCATGGTTAAATGAGCACAAATCTACGGCTGCCATGAATTATTTCTTAAATAACAGTTAATATACAGTATGCGGTGATTTCAAGTGACAACAGCTGAACAACAGTTGTCATACCTTATTCAGTTATTCCAAGTGACAACAGCTGAATAACAGTGGTCATACATTATTGAGTTCAGAACTTATAAAATAAACCCACCCAACGTCCATTCTGGCAGGTTCAGACGGCTCCCTATTGTAGAATGGTATTCTGCTTAGTCATGTACGTATTTAATCATTGTCGGGTATACTTTGTACCTTACTAAAATATCCACCCATGCAATTACCTTGTGGGGTGAATCATTCTACTTTCATTTTGCTTTGTTGCTTACTACTTTGCATGTGTTCTACTATATATAGCCTTTGTTTGTTTTCTATGTTTTGATTTTGTTCGCTTGGTTGTTTTATGTTAACGCATTGCCTCTGATATTTTTTTTGTTCATTGACTGTTTGGATATTTTTTGTCTGGAATTTCAAAATCTTTCTAATTGGAATTTTTTGCCGGGGGTTTTCTGAACATACCCATCATGTGCGGATGAACAACAAATAACATACCTGCAAATAGACAGCAGATAATTTACGCGCTCTTTCTTCATCTCAAAACATACATGAAAAATACAAAAATACAAATTCATGTTATTATATTTGAATGTATTAGCAGTGAAGGGAAACATTATATTTGTATGATACTTCTGATATCAGTACTATTTCTAAGGAACTTAATACTGCGAAAATATAAACAACCAAAATAGTATAGCTTATTCCGCTACTAAAGTGTCTGTACCAAGACAGGGGTTAAACGCTCTTGTACATGTGTAATAGTACCATCGATTTTGCCTTTGTCTTTGATTTTTGAGATTGGATTTTGGAGCGGTTGAGAATGTATAGTATGTTTTGGCTTTTGATTAGTGCTATCGATTGTGCTTCTGTTTACGATTTTCGGATTATAATTTGGAACTGGTTGGAAAGTGTAGTATTTTGTACTTTTCATTAAGACCATCGAATTTGCCACTGTCTACGATTTTTCTGTTTGTATTGCAGACATTCTCCGATAGTGTCTTATTTATATTTTTTCATTAGTGATATCGATTTCGTCTCTGACTACGATCTTTCCGATGGGAGTTTGGAACTACTTCGATAGTGTGGTATTTTTTTTTAGGGTTTTTCATTAGGGATATCGACTTTGCTTTTCAATGATTTTTCGTTTAAAATTAGGAACTTTTCCGAAAGAGTATTCTTACTTTTTATTAGGGATATCGACTTTGTCTCTGTCTACGAATGTTCCTATTACAATTTGGAACTGTTCCGAAAGTGTAGTATTTTTTGGTTTTCCTAAAGGCCATTGATTTCACCTGTTCGCGATTTTCAGATTATATTGTTTTGTTTTGTATCTTATCTGTGTACCTGTCCTTCACTGCATTTTAGCTTTGATATATTATGAACAGATATTTTCCTAAATACTAGCTTAACGCGATGTATTTTATGTCACTCCAATATTAATTTCATAAACAATGAATAGTACAGATGTTGGAGTGAACGTTTTTCTATAATTTCACTTGCTACTTATGGCCAGGTGAGATTGATGTATAGCAGAGTCATTAAGGTCATTGTAAATATGCGGATTTTTTTTAATAAAACGCCAAAGGGTCAATCAGAATCCGTATATCGAGGAAGAATGGACAACACAATGGCCAAAAGAAAAACATATCAAAGAACAAACAACGATCTTCAAAACATTTACATAAAACTAAAGATCGAGCAACACGAAACTATAGTATGATGTCACAAATAATAATTAACAACAGTTTATATCAATTAAATATTATTTTGTTTGATTCAAATCGTTTTCACTTCGAATTATACAACACATTAATTAGTTAATTGTGCTTACATAAGCTTAAATAAAAGAACAATATGACGACAACTTAAATTTACAACTGCATTTGGTTATTCTGTGATCACACATAGCCATACCAAGGTTAAGCATTCATAGACAACCCGTAGATATAAATGTATGCTGTAAATTTATATCGTCACGCTGGGGTGAGTATATCTTATTCAATACCTGGTCATAATATATGAAAAAAAGCCTCGAGGCGAAGCCGAGATGCATTCTTTTTCATATACTAATAACCAAATATTGTATAATCAATTATGCCCATACTTTCTTTGTCGATTGTCATGATTACCAATTATTATTAATTTAGGCAGAATAAGCCAGATTAGATTGAATGAGTATCAGCTGAAAAGCATTTCCTCAAGTTACAACATATGTGGTATATGAAAAATATTCAATAACACAAGACAAAGAAAGTATGGGCTAATACATTGTAAGCCACGTATTTTACCTGGCATACAGACCCTGGATCGTTTAACTTGACAGATATTTCGCATCGTTTGCGTTTTTCGTTCGTTTCGTTTGCGTAAATTGTTCGTTCGCTTCACCTGGGAAATACATGCACTGTAGGTGTGCAATGTCAACTCTTACATTTGTAATTTATTTCTAATTTACAAATTATATGATATTTTGAAGCCACACCCCTCTCGGACAGCGTAACCGAGAACATAACTGATACACCTATGTCTGGTTGGAATTGTCAATTCAGAATCCGAATAATTATAAATATAAATTTTGTATAACTATATAATTATATAAATAGAAAGTCATATTTGGAAGTCATAATATATAAGATTTAAAATGTAATCATCAATATAATTATTAAACACATTGATAATATAAACTATTTAATATAAATTGCATTATCCTATTACTTCACCGACGAATTTATAATTTATAAAACTAACTTGCACATAAAATATAAGATTACAGAAGTTACACAAATGTAATCAGATAAATTTGCACACAAGTCATTCAAATAAAAACACGATACTATTCGTGTATCGTGCGTTCGCATCGTGTATCGTGCGTTCGTTTCGTGTATCGTGCGTTTGTTTCATGTATCGTGCCTTTGTGTCGTGTATCGTAGGTTTTTTTTCGTATATCGTGCGTTTTTCGTGTCGCTCGTGAGAAGCGTTCGTTCGTTTTCTGTTCGTTTCGTTTGCATTTTTCGTTCGTTTGCGTTTCGTGCACAGTGTAAACTTATACGATCCATGGTCTGTATCTACTTGTAGCACTTTCGCACTCAACTTATCGATTGGAAAAAAAAAACATAATTTAAGAAGTTTCTGAAATGATTAAAAGCCTACAAGATCGTTTGCATGAGGTCATACACAACAGCTGCACTAGCGCTCGGGAAAAAAAATCGAATATAAATGCCCAACCCATGGTTAAATGAGCACAAATCTACGGCTGCCATGCATTATTTCTTAAATAACAGTTGATATACAGTATGCGGTGATTTCAAGTGACAACAGCTGAACAACAGTTGTCATACCTTATTCAGTTATTCCAAGTGACAACAGCTGAATAACAGTGGTCATACATTATTGAGTTTAGAACTTATAAAATAAACCCACCCAACGTCAATTCTGGCAGGTCCAGACGGCTCCCTATTGTAAAATGGTATTCTGCTTAGTCAAGTACGTATTTAATCATTGTCGGGTATACTTTGTACCTTACTAAGATATCCACCCATGCAATTACCTTGTGGGGTGAATCATTCTACTTTCATTTTGCTTTGTTGCTTACTACTTTGCATGTGTTCTACTATATATAGCCTTTGTTTGTTTTCTATGTTTTGATTCTGTTCGCTTGGTAGTTTTATGTTAACGCATTGCCTCTGATATTTTTTTTTGTTCATTGACTGTTTGGATATTTTTTGTCTGGAATTTCAAAATCTTTCTCATTGGATTTTTTTGTCGGGGGTTTTCTGAACATACCCATCATGTGCGGATGAACAACAAATACCATACATGCAAATAGACAGCAGATAATTTACGCGCTCTTTCTTCATCTCAAAACATACATGAAAAATACAAAAATACAAATTCATGTTATTATATTTGAATGTATTAGCAGTGAAGGGCAACATTATATTTGCATGATACTTCTGATATCAGTACTATTTCTAAGGAACTTAATACTGCGACAATATAAACAACCAAAATAGTATAGCTTATTCCGCTACTAAAGTGTCTGTACCAAGACAGGGGTTAAACGCCCTTGTACATGTGTAATAGTACCATCGATTTTGCCTTTGTCTTTGATTTTTGAGATTGGATTTTGGAGCGGTTGAGAATGTATAGTATGTTTTGGCTTTTGATTAGTGCTATCGATTGTGCTTCTGTTTACGATTTTCGGATTCTAATTTGGAACTGGTTGGAAAGTGTAGTATTTTGTACTTTTCATTAAGACCATCGAATTTGCCACTGTCTACGATTTTGTTTATTGTATTGCAGACATTCTCCGATAGTGTGTTATATATATTTTTTCATTAGTGATATCGATTTCGTCTCTGACTACGATCTTGCCGATTGGAGTTTGGACCTACTTCGATAGTGTGGTATTTTTTTTTAGGTTTTTTCATTAGGGATGTCGACTTTGCTTTTCAATGATTTTTCGTTTAAAATTTGGAACTTTTCCGAAAGGGTATTCTTACTTTTTATTAGGGATATCGACTTTGTCTCTGTCTAAGAATGTTCCTATTACAATTTGGAACTGTTCCGAAAGTGTAGTATGTTTTGGTTTTCCTAAAGGCTATTGATTTCACCTGTTCGCGATTTTCAGATTATATTGTTTTGTTTTGTATCTTATCTGTGTACCTGTCTTTCACTGCATTTTAGCTTTGATATATTATGAACATATATTTTCCTAAATACTAGCTTAACGCGATGTATTTAATGTCACTCCAATATTAATTTCATAAACAATGATAGTACAGATGTTGGAGTGAACGTTTTTCTATAATTTCAATTGCTACTTATGGCCAGGTGAGATTGATGTATAACATAGAAAACAAACAAAGGCTATATATAGTAGAACACATGCAAAGTAGTAAGCAACAAAGCAAAATGAAAGTAGGATGATTCACCCCACAAGGTAATTGCATGGGTGGATATTTTAGTAAGGTACAAAGTATACCCGACAATGATTAAATACGTGCTTGACTAAGCAGAATACCATTTTACAATAGGGAGCCGTCTGGACTGCCAGAATGGACGTTGGGTGGGTTTATTTTATAAGTTCTGAACTCAATAATGTATGACCACTGTTATTCAGCTGTTGTCACTTGGAATAACTGAATAAGGTATGACAACTGTTGTTCAGCTGTTGTCACTTGAAATCACCGCATACTGTATATCAACTGTTATTTAAGAAATTATTCATGGCAACCGTAGATTTGTGCTCATTTAACCATGGGTTGGGCATTTATATTCGATTTTTTTTCCCGAGCGCTAGTGTAGCTGTTGTGTATGACCTCATGCAAACGATCTTGTAGGCTTTTAATCATTTCAGAAACTTCTTAAATTATGTTTTTTTTTTCCAATCGATAAGTTGAGTGCGAAAGTGCTACAAGTAGATACAGACCCTGGATCGTATAAGTTTACACTGTGCACGAAACGCAAACGAACGAAAAATGCAAACGAAACGAACTGAAAACGAACGAACGCTTCACACGAGCGACACGAAAAACGCACGATATACGAAAAAAATCGTACGATGCACGACACAAAGGCACGATACATGAAACAAACGCACGATACACGAAACGAACGCACGATACACGATGCGAACGCACGATACACGAATAGTATCGTGTTATTATTTGAATGACTTGTGTGCAAATTTATCTGATTACATTTGTGTAACTTCTGTAATCTTATATTTTATGTGCAAGTTAGTTTTATAAATTATAAATTCGTCGGTGAAGTAATAGGATAATGCAATTTATATTAAATAGTTTATATTATCAATGTGTTTTATAATTATATTGATGATTACATTTTAAATCTTATATATTTGACTTCCAAATATGACTTTCTATTTATATAATTATATAGTTATACAAAATTTATATTTACAATTATTCGGATTCTGAATTGACAATTCCAACCACACATAGGTGTATCAGTTATGTTCTCGGTTAAGCTGTCCGAGAGGGGTGTGGCTTCAAAATATCATATAATTTGTAAATTAGAAATACATTACAAATGTAAGAGTTGACATTTCACACCTACAGTGCATGTATTTCCCAGGTGAAACGAACGAACGATTTACGCAAACGAAACAAACGAAAAACGCAAACGATACGAAATATCTGTCAAGTTAAACGATCCAGGGTCTGTATGCCAGGTAAAATACGTGGCTTACAATGTATTAGCCCATACTTTCTTTGTCTTGTGTTATTGAATATTTTTCATATACCACATATGTTGTAACTTGAGGAAATGCTTTTCAGCTGATACTCATTCAATCTAATCTGGCTTATTCTGCCTAAATTAATAATAATTGGTAATCATGACAATCAACAAAGAAAGTATGGGCATAATTGATTATACAATATCTGGTTATTAGGATATGCAAAAGAATGCATCTCGGCTTCGCCTCGATGCTTTTTTTTCATATACTATGACCAGGTATTGAATAAGATATACTCACCCCAGCGTGACGATAGAAAAATACAGCATACATTTCTATCTACGGGTTGTCTATGAATGATTAACCTTGGTATGGCTATGTGTGATCACAGAATAACCAAATGCAGTTGTAAATTTAAGTTGTCGTCATATTGTTCATTAATTTAAGCTTATGCAAGCACAATTAACTAATTCATGTATTGTATAATTCGAAGTGAAAACGATTTGAATCAAACAAAATAATAATTAATTTATATAAACTGTTGTTAATAATTATTTGTGACATCATACTATAGTTTCGTGTTGCTCGATCTTTTGTTTTATGTAAATGTTTTGAAGATCATTATTTTTCTTTGATATGTTTTTCTTTTGGCCATTGTGTTGTCCATTCTTCCTCGATATACGGATTCTGATTGACCCTTTGGCGTTTTATTAAAAAAAATCGCATATTTACAATGATCTTAATGACTCTGTTATACATCAATCTCACCTGGCCATAAGTAGCAAGTGCAATTATAGAAAAACGTTCACTCCAACATCTGTACTATTCATTGTTTATGAAATTAATATTGGAGTGACATAAAATACATCGCGTTAAGCTAGTATTTAGGAAAATATCTGTTCATAATATATCAAAGCTAAAATGCAGTGAAGGACAGGTACACAGATAAGATACAAAACAAAACAATATAATCTGAAAATCGCGAACAGGTGAAATCAATGGCCTTTAGGAAAACCAAAAAATACTACACTTTCGGAACAGTTCCAAATTGTAATAGGAACATTCGTAGACAGAGACAAAGTCGATATCCCTAATAAAAAGTAAGAATACTCTTTCGGAAAAGTTTCTAATTTTAAACGAAAAATCATTGAAAAGAAAAGTCGATATCCCTAATGAAAAACCCTAAAAAAAAATACCACACTATCGAAGTAGTTCCAAACTCCAATCGGCAAGATCGTAGTCAGAGACGAAATCGACATCACTAATGAAAAAATATAAATAACACACTATCGGAGAATGTCTGCAATACAATCAAAAAAATCGTAGACAGTGGCAAATTCGATGGTCTTAATGAAAAGTACAAAATACTACACTTTCCAACCAGTTCTAAATTATAATCCGAAAATCGTAAACAGAAGCACAATCGATAGCACTAATGAAAAGCCAAAACATACTATACATTCTCAACCGCTCCAAAATCCAATCTCAAAAATCTAAGACAAAGTCAAAATCGATGGTACTATTACACATGTACAAGAGCGTTTAGCCCCTGTCTTGGTACAGACACTTTAGTAGCGGAATAAGCTATACTATTTTGGTTGTTTATATTGTCGCAGTATTAAGTTCTTTAGAAGTAGTACTGATATCAGAAGTATCATACACATATAATGTTTCCCTTCACTGCTAATACATTCAAATATAATAACATGAATTTGTATTTTTTATTTTTCATGTATGTTTTGAGATGAAGAAAGAGCGCGTAAATTATCTGCTGTCTATTTGCATGTATGTTATTTGTTGTTCATTCGCACATGATGGGTATGTTCAGAAAACCTCCGGCAAAAAATTCCAATCAGAAAGATTTTGAAATTCCAGACAAAAAATATCCAAACAGTCAATGAACAAATAAAATATCAGAGACAATGCGTTAACATAAAACAACCAAGCGAACAGAATCAAAACATAGAAAATAAACAATGGCTATATATAGTAGAAAACATGCAAAGTAGTAAGCAACAAAGCAAAATGAAAGTAGAATGATTCACCCCACAAGGTAATTGCATGGGTGGATATTTTAGTAAGGTACAAAGTATACCCGACAATGATTAAATACGTGCTTGACTAAGCAGAATACCATTTTACAATAGGGAGCCGTCTGGACCAGCCAGAATCGACGTTGGGTGGGTTTTTTTATAAGTTCTGAACTCAATAATGTATGACCACTGTTATTCAGCTGTTGTCACTTGGAATAACTGAATAAGGTATGACAACTGTTGTTCAGCTGTTGTCACTTGAAATCATTTATATTCGATTATTTTTCCCGAGCGCTAGTGTAGCTGTTGTGTATGACCTCATGCAAACGATCGTGTAGGCTTTTAATCATTGCAGAAACTTCTTAAATTATGGTTTTTGTTTCCAATCGATAATTTGAGTGCGAAAGTGCTACAAGTAGATACAGACCCTGGATCGTATAAGTTTACACTGTGCACGAAACGCAAACGAATGAAAAATGCAAACGAAACGAACGGAAAACGAACGAACGCTTCACACGAGCGACACGAAAAACGCACGATATACGAAGCGAACGCACGATACACGAAACAAACGCACGATACACGAAAAGAACGCACGATACACGAAGCGAACACACGATACACGATACAAACGAACGATACATGAAACGAACGCACGATACACGAATAGTATCGTGTTATTATTTTAATGACTTTTATGCAAATGATGTGATTAATTTCTGTAATCTGATATTTTATAAGCAAGTTATTTATATAAATGATAAATTAGTCGGTAAAGTAATAGGATATTACAATTTATATTAAATAGTTTATATTACGAATGTGTTTAATAATTATATTGATGATTAAATTTTAAATCTCATATATTTGACATCCAAATATGACTTTCTATTTATATAATTAAACAAAATTTATATTTATTTAATTATTTAATTATACATAATTTTTATTTATATAATCATATAATTATACAGTATTAATATTTATAATTATTCGGATTCTGAATTGACAATTCCAACCAGACATAGCTGTATCAGTTATTTTCTCGGTTAAGCTGTCCGAGAGGCGTGTGGCTTCAAAAGGTCACATAATTGTTAATTAGAATGAAATTACAAAGGTAAGAGTTTACTTTTCACACCTGCAGTTCATTTATATCCCAGGTGAAACTGCCAGAGGCGTTTGTTTACATACATGTAGATGATTTCTTGTTGATTTGTCCTAGAGTAAATTATAGAAAAAATGCATTTATTAAATATGTTTTTCCCTTATTGTACAAAATTACTGGTACATGTAAACAAAGGAAATACATGTTTGTAAATGTAAAATTTTGTTTACACTTTAATGAATTTTTTTTTAATAATAGTAAGATTGAAATTGTAGTAATTATTTTAAACTGGAAATCGTTTCGTGTATCGTGTATCGTTCTTTTCGTGTATCGTTCGATTCGTGTATCGTTCGTTCGTATTTCGTTTCGTGTAATAGTCTAATTAAACTGGCGAACGATACACGAAACGAAAGAATAAATTACACGCACGAAACGCAAACGAACGAACGATACACGAAAAAGAAACGAACGAAAAACGCAAACGATACGAAATATCTGTTAATTTAAACGATCCAGGGTCTGTATATACCGACATATACTGGTTGGTGATATATTGGAATCAGCTGTTTTCACTTGAACTAACCAAATAATGTACAAATTTGAATCTGAATGTTGGTGTTTAACGCCACTTTCAGCAATATTACAGCTATATGGCGACCAGTTTTAGTGGTGGAGGAAGCGGGTTATCTGGAGAGAACCACTGACCATGGGGAAACAACTGGTAAACTTTATTACTTGCGGCTGCGAGTTGAGTGCACCTATTTCTAATTTGCAAAGCTGTGCGAGAACACACGACGTATTGATGATAGGCGTGTATGAGTTGTTTGATCCAACGATTAAACCACGCGAGTAATGTATGACAACTGTTATTCACCTATTGTCACATATAGTAAATGTATAGAAACGGAAATCCATCGAGATTACATTGTATTATTGCGCCATATGTATACTTATGGCTCACTTAATTTTAAAATATTGCATTATTTAAGACTGAAACTTTCAAATATAACGGGCATAAACAGGATAGCCAAATCGACAAAAGGTTACCTATATGAGCGAACAACCTTACCCATGATCGAACAAGGTTACCTATGACCGAACAAGGCTACATATGACTGCATGAAGCTACCTATGACTTCACAAGGCTACCAATAACATAACAATGTTACATATGACCGAACAAGGTTACCTATCAGCGATCAAGGCTACCTATGACCACACAAGGCTACCTATAACAGAACAAGGTTACATATGACCGAACAAGGTAACCTATCACCGAACAAGTTTACCTATGCCTGCGTGAGGAGACCCTCTTTATTAATAATGATTGCATTATTTAGGAACCGTAAATTTCAATGAAAACATATGTATTAACCCACTGCGTTCTGGACGGATGTTACCCTCGGGGTCTAATAGTCTTCCAAAGAGAGGTATTGATCAAGTAATAGTGAAAAATGGGAGATATCTAATTTCGTGCGCATGACGTGTATTACGAGCTGTTCATCTTGAATGGAAGAACAATCGTTCATGTCCCGTCTTGTCGACCAGTTATCTATTTAATTCGTTCCACATAGCATGTGAACTCCAATTTGGGAATTATTACCCCTTTTTTTATAATTTACCAAGCGGGCGCGAATCCTTGCTGTATTGCTGATATGCCTATATGGTAAAGGAGGTGCATAAAACGAACATATATTACGAGAGTACATCTAGATCCTTATGGATGCATTTTATACGAATGGTGATCTTCCAGTTTTCCTCTTTCTACGATTTTGATATTTGATCTTGGAATTAATTCAACAGTGTGGTATTGTTTGTTTTTCATTTTATTCCATATAAGCTTGATGATCATGATGATTGTATCTTATCCATGAAACTTAGAATGAAGGATACCATAGATACAGTTGGGACTGATTAATACCTTGATATATACCTAGGAAGTGGGAGCAAGACTACACAAGAAATGATTTCACATTGAAAACTATCCATCTATATGTAGCAACATTCCAGTAGAACCTACAAATTAAGAATACATCCCTCATGTGATAAGACATTACACATCTTCTGGTCCCTTTGTAATGTTCCTGATAATGGATTGCTGCTAACAAGAAAGCAAATGAACAAAGGGTTCCTAGTGGTTAAGTTGGTGTCATCACTTCAAAAGTTTCACGGTCACAACCTTGACTTGGCGAAACGTTCCGGATTATCTGTTTTAGAAATGACCACGTGTATGTTAGGTTTGTCGTCATCACAACACCGTACATTCCTCGTTCTTAAACTATCACCTTTTTTTTACGAAAGTAACACAATGGGTACAGGAAATACTTACCATTGCGAAGCACCTGAATTAACCTGTGGGGTTTGTGTTGCTCAAACGTTAGTTTTCTGTGTAGAGTGCAGCGGCCTATTTTTCATCTCTTTGGCTTTATTATTTGCGTCAATGTATTGCCTGTTCTTTGATTTACGACGTCTGATTATCCCTTTAATATCATCAAACTTGTCTTATTATGATGCTTCTGAATACAGATATAAGAAGAATATATACATTAGAGAATACAGAAGGTGTACTCACAGATATAAGAAGAATATATACGTTAAAGAATACCGAAGGTGCACTCACAGCTGATAATCCATAGAAACTGGCAACATAGGCACGAAGAAAAACAAAACAAAAACACAAACACAACACACTATGTGTTGGACATCCGGTTACGAACACAAATAACGTAAATAAGACATGAGCTCTCCTACAAACAACTGGAGGTAAAGACGAACCAAACATCGTTAATATTGGATAATAATTTTTTATTGTATTATATATTTTATTATTGTGTCATCTGGAAAGATTATCTGGAAACATTTGGCTTAATACAGTCAGTTAATATACATATTCATAATATTGCCTTTTCAATATAGAAACCAGGCAGGCACGTTTGAACAATAAACTATATTTATCCTGCAATAATTTAATATTCTGAATATTACGATTGACGAGAAAACTTTTGCTATTCCCCACTAGCCAACAAATAGCATGCATCTTGTTTCTGATTCATGCAATGCGAAGGACAAGAAACGGCAACAGTAATGCGATGACATGGAAAATAACACACGTAACGACGAAACGATAACTGTTTGTCCATCAAATTTGCAGTATGACTTTTTCACATTGCATAATAAACACACAATAAGTACATTGTCGGTACAAAATAATAATATTAATTTGCTCTCACGGAGAAACAAAACAAAATATGCTTTGCAATATCACAAGACAACCCAATTTTAAAACTGATCCAACCCACCATTATATATTTAAAAATATATAATATTGATATCATTTAGCAGATTTGTACCAGTTGATAATTTGTTGGATACCTTCCTTAAGAGAAACCCGCAGATTATAATCAATTGCACGTTGTGCTTTTGAAATATCGGCATTCGTTGTAAGTAAATCACCCTTTGCCATCTCAACAAAATTTAAAATAGCTTTTTTTGCCCATGAACCTTTCAATTGTTTTAATAAAAGTCATTACATTTTGCGTTGACCTCGTCCAAGATTTAATATTTCAGTCAAACTGAACGTCAATACATTTAACGATCCCATCAACAATATCATCTATGTACTTAAAATCCCGAGACAACTTTCCAAAATGATATACCTGTATCGGCTTTCGCTCATCAATGTTTTTCACAAATGAGAAATATGCCATGTCTGGTCGACCCATAGGACCATACACTGTAAAGAAACGTAGACCGACAGAATGGAGTGTGTACAGATGCCAGTACACATGCGCCATCAGTTCGTTTTCACGTTTGGTTACTGCGTATAAAGATACGGGTTGGTCGACACGGTGGCTCTCGCTGAATGGTACTTCCGTGTTTTCGCCATAAAAAGATGACGACGAGGCATATATTAATTTGATATTCCTTAACTTTATTACTTCTAATAATTGAAGAAAACATTCTAAATTTGATCGCACATATGGCTGGCGGTGTGACAATGCATATCGTACACCAGCTTGGGCTGCCATGTGTATTACATGTGTAATGGTATGTGCTTTGATGAGATTCCTAACACCAGTAGAATCACAGAAATCTAAATGTAAAACAACACCGGAGATATTCGAACGCAAGTATTTTAATGACACATTAAAATAATCATTAAAATTATCAATTTCGATAACTTTAATTTGATAACGTTTTAATTTCATAACCACGTAATGTCCTATAAATCCTCCTGCTCCTGTTACTAGAATATGCTTATTTTGATCCCCGTCCCGCCGCCATTTTAACGGCTCATTTCTGTATTTGTCCTGTGTTGATGAAATGTTCATTTGTACAAGAACAAGTAATACTATAATTCCACAAAATATATACAGTTTCCATTGCTTGGATCGATCAAAACATTCTTTATTGTCTCAATAGGGGCCGTCATGGCCGTGATCGTAAGGTAATTGGATATACAACTACCTGTGCAATCCGTGATTATCACCAGTGATGTATTGAGTTCAAATCTCGATCATGGTCAGGTGTGCAACATTATGTAATAACGTTAGTCGGTGACTTGCGACAGGTCAGTGATTTTCTACGGGTCATCCCGTTTCCTCCACCAATAAAACTGAACGCCACGATATAACTCAAATTATCCATAATTACATAATATGTCACTTCACGGCTTTTTGAATTACCGTTATTCTCTTTATACCAGTTCCTTCGTTGCATGTTAAATCTGCTTCCAAGAGAAAAAAAGAAGGCAACTTGCCTGATCATAGGTTGGCTCGGAATCATAATATGCCCGATTGAAGCGAAATATCTAAGAGTGGACTACTGTTTCAGCAAGCACAATAACTATCAATTTATGTTGGTTGGTCTAGTAGAAAGCTGGCTTCATTTTTTCACCTAAAATAATATGTTCTATCAATGATACAGCTGAAACATTGTCCATTTGGTATTACACGCCACCCACTCACTTACTGACTGACTCACTCAATTCATGGAAACCGAACTAATGCTCTCATCGAGTGCGGCAGATTGTGGGCTCGAACCTCGGTCTGATCAAACCAAATACCATTAATTGGTATGTGTTGTTTCCCCGCTACGCACGCAGCATCAAGGAAAAAGACCAAAGACTGGGTGCCTCGGAATCAGAATAATGTGTCCGAGTGGAACGACATGTCTTCCCGCAGACTGTTGTTTCAGTGAGCTAGCACTAAAAAAATCCAAGTAAGTGTGTTCGTCTAGAACAAATCGGACCCCAACATCATCTCATTGAAAATTAACTTGTTCTCGGCATGATATAGCTGAAAAAAGTGATGACTTGGCGCTAACCAATAATCACTCGCTCAATATATGGAAATATGGTACATCAATCAATGTATAATGTCAACATTATTAAGGAAGATTTGTTGATATAAATAAAAATATAATTATTGTGCAACACAATTCGATCAATGCCCTACAGTGACATGTAGTACGAATTCTACAGTATTAACCTGATCATTAGGAGTAATTATGGACAAAACTGACGTATATTTGATGAACAGGTCAGCACTAATGTGACAATGTTTGTTTGTTTGATAGTGCTTAAAGCCATTTCCAACAGCATTTCAGTTTTATCGTGGCGTTCAGTTTTATTGGTGGAGGAAACGGGATGACCCGTAGAAAATCACTGACCTGTCGCAAGTCACCGACTAACGTCATTACATAATGTTGCACACCTGACCATGATCGAGATTCGAACTCATGACATCAGTGGTGATAATCACGGATTGCATAGGTAGTTGTATATCCAATTACCTTACTATCACGGCCATGACGGCCCCTAATGAGACAATAAAGTATGTCATAGGAATAATTAGAACTATTACTGACCATCTACATTGATTACACATATGACAAAGTTTTTTTTTCATGGAGTAGACAGTATTTGAGAAACTAATCTACAAATGACAACTGTCTATTTTTTAACGCTTGAGTAAGTTAATAAAACTGTAGAAATGTAACAGACTTGTGTGATATATGGTAAAAAATAGAGACATATGCTAATCGATTCGAATATTATAGATGTCGTAGATACGTGTATATTTTGATCGATCCAAGCAATGGAAACTGTATATATTTTGTGGAATTATAGTATTACTTGTTCTTGTACAAATGAACATTTCATCAAAACAGGACAAATACAAAAATGAGCCGTTAAAATGGCGGCGGGACGGGGATCAAAATAAGCATATTCTAGTAACAGGAGCAGCAGGTTTTATAGGACATTACGTGGTTATGAAATTAAAACGTTATCAAATTAAAGTTATCGGAATTGATAATTTTAATGATTATTTTAATGTGTCATTAAAATACTTACGTTCGAATATCTCCGGTGTTGTTCTACATTTATATGTATGTGATTCTACTGGTGTTAGGAATCTCATCAAAGAACATACCATTACACATGTAATACACATGGCAGCTCAAGCTGGTGTACGATATGCATTGTCACACCCCCAGGCATATGTGCGATCAAATTTAGAATGTTTTCTTCAATTATTAGAAGTAATAAAGTTAAGGAATATCAAATTAATATATGCCTCGTCGTCATCTGTTTATGGCGAAAACACGGAAGTACCATTCAGCGAGAGCCACAGTGTCGACCAACCCGTATCTTTATACGCAGCAACCAGACGTGAAAACGAACTGATGGCGCAGGTGTACTGGCATCTGTACAAACTCCATTCTGTCTGTTTACGTTTCTTTACAGTGTATGGTCCTATGGGTCGACCAGACATGGCATATTTCTCATTTGCGAAAAATATTGATGAGCGAAAGCCGATACAAGTATATCATTTTGGAAAGTTGTCTCTGGATTTTAAGTACATAGATGATATTGTTGATGGGATCGTTAAATGTATTGACGTTCAGTTTGACTGTGAAATATTAAATCTAGGACGAGGTCAACCGCAAAATTTAATGACTTTTATTAAAACAATTGAAAGGTTCATAGGTGAAAAAAGCTATTTTAAATTTTGTTGAGATGGCAAAGGGTGATTTACTTACAACGAATGCCGATATTTCAAAAGAACAACGTGCAATTGATTATAATCCGCGGGTTTCTCTTAAGGAAGGTATCCAACAAATTATCAACTGGTACAAATCTGCTAAATGATATCAATATTATATATTTTTAAATATATAATGGTGGGTTGGATCAGTTTCAAATTGGGTTGTCTTGTGATATTGCAAAGCAGATTTTGTTTTGTTTCTCCGTGACAGCAAAGTAATATTATTATTTTGTACCGACAATGTACTTATTGTGTGTTTATTATGCAATGTGAAAAAGTCATACAGCAAATTTGATGGACAAACAGTTATCGTGTCGTCGTTAAGTGTGTTATTTTTCATGTCATCGCATTACTGTTGCCGTTTCTTGTCCTTTGCATTGCCTGAATCAGAAACAAGATGTATGCTATTTGTTGGCTAGTGGGAAATAGCAAAAGTTTTCTCGTCAATCGTAATATTAAGAATATTAAATGATTGCAGGATAAATATAGTTTATTGTTCAAACGTGCCTGCCTGGTTTCTAAATTGAAAAGGCAATATTATGAATATGTATATTAACTGACTGTATTAAGCCAAATGTTTCCAGATAATCTTTCCAGATTACACAATAACAAAATATATAATACAATCAAAATTATTATCCAATATTAACGATGTTTGGTTCGTCTTTACCTCCAGTTGTTTGTAGGAGGGCTCATGTCTTATTTGCGTTATTTGTGTTCGTAACCGGATGTCCAACACATAGTGTGTTGTGTTTGTGTTTTTGTTTTGTTTTTCGTCGTGCCTATGTTGCCAGTTTCTATGGATTATCCGCTGTGAGTGCACCTTCGGTATTCTTTAACGTATATATTCTTCTTATATCTGTATTTAGGAGCATCATAATAAGACAAGTTTGATGATATTAAAGGGATAAAAAGAAGTCCTAAATCAAAGAACAGGCAATACATTGACGCAAAGAATAACGCCAAAGAGATGAACAATAGGCCGCTACTCTCTACACATAAAACTAACGTTTGAGCAACACAAACCCCCACAGGTTAATTCAGGTGCTTCGCATTGGTAAGTATTTCCTGTACCCATCGTGTTACTTTTGTACAAAAAGGTGGTATTTTTTTTTATTAAATACAAAATACAAATATATACAACATATTTTCATATAATTAACTACAATAATCAACTGTATTCTCCTGTTTATGCTTTATTTTACACCTAGATTTAACTCATTTTTTCATAATTTCTAACAACAATTTCTATAAATTATGAGGAAACTTAGTTCCATCCTTGTAGATTTTATATCTTTAAACGAATACCATATATATATATATATATATATATATAT
>MJUT01033633.1:50497-84382 GCA_002080005.1 Gigantidas platifrons
TGTCTTGTGTACCCTATGTTGCCAGTTTCTCTGGATTGTCCATTATATTTGATTGCCCCTTCAGTCAGTATTCTCTAACGTTTATTTGTCCTGTGTCTTGTGTACCCTATGTTGCCAGTTTCTCTGGATTGTCCATTATTTTTGATTGCCCCTTCAGTATTCTCTAACGTTTATTTGTCCTGTGTCTTGTGTACCCTATGTTGCCAGTTTCTCTGGATTGTCCATTATATTTGATTGCCCCTTCAGTCAGTATTCTCTAACGTTTATTTGTCCTGTGTCTTGTGTACCCTATGTTGCCAGTTTCTCTGGATTGTCCATTATTTTTGATTGCCCCTTCAGTATTATCTAACGTTTATTTGTCTTGTGTCTAGTGTACACTATGTTGCCAGTTTCTCTGGATTGTCCATTATTTCTGATTGCCCCTTCAGTATTCTCTAACGTTAATTTGTCTTGTGTCTTGTTTACCCTATGTTCCCAGTTTCTCTGGGTTGTCTATTATTTTTGATTACCCCTTCAGTATTCTCTAACGTTTATTTGTTCTGTGTCTTGTTTACCCTATGTTGCTCAGTTTCTCTGGATTGTCCATTATTTTTTTGATTGTCCCTTCAGTATTCTCTAACGTTTATTTAGAGAAGTGTCTTGTGTACCCTATGTTGCCAGTTTCTCTGGATTGTCCATTATTTTTGATTGTCCCTTCAGTATTCTCTAACGTTTATTTGTCCTGTGTCTTGTTAACCCTATGTTGCCAGTTTCTCTGGATTGTCCATTATTTTTTATTGCACCTTCAGTATTCTCTAACGTTTATTTCTCCTGTGTCTTGTGTACCCTATGTTGCCAGTTTCTCTGGATTGTCCATTATTTTTGATTGCCCCTTCAGTATTATCTAACGTTTATTTGTCGTGTGTCTTGTGTGCCCTATGTTGCCAGTTTCTCTGGATTGTCCATTATTTTTGATTGCCCCTTCAGTATTCTCTAAGTTTATTTGTCGTGTGTCTTGTGTACCCTATTTTGCGCAGTTTCTCTGGATTGTCCATTATTTTTGATTGCCCCTTCAGTATTCTCTAACGTTTATTTGTCCTGTGTCTTGTGTACCCTATGTTGCCAGTTTCTCTGGATTGTCCATTATTTTTTATTGTCCCTTCAGTATTCTCTAACGTTTATTTGTCCTGTGTCTTGTGTACCCTATGTTGCCAGTTTCTCTGGATTGTCCATTATTTTTGATTGCCCCTTCAGTATTCTCTAACGTTTATTTGTCGTGTGTCTTGTGTACCCTATGTTGCCAGTTTCTCTGGATTGTCCATTATTTTTGATTGCCCCTTCAGTATTCTCTAACGTTTATTTGTCCTGTGTCTTGTGTACCCTATGTTGCCAGTTTCTCTGGATTGTCCATTATTTTTGATTGTCCCTTCAGTATTCTCTAACGTTTATTTGTCCTGTGTCTTGTTTACCCTATGTTGCCAGTTTCTCTGGATTGTCCATTATTTTTTATTGCACCTTCAGTATTCTCTAACGTTTATTTGTCCTGTGTCTTGTGTACCCTATGTTGCCAGTTTCTCTGGATTGTCCATTATTTTTGATTGCCCCTTCAGTATTCTCTAACGTTTATTTGTCCCGTTTCTTGTGTACCCTATGTTGCCAGTTTCTCTGGATTGTCCATTATTTTTGATTGCCCCTTCAGTATTCTCTAACGTTTATTTGTCGTGTGTCTTGTGTACCCTATGTTGCCAGTTTCTCTGGATTGTCCATTATTTTTAATTGCCCCTTCAGTCAGTATTCTCTAACGTTTATTTGTCCTGTGTCTTGTTTACCCTATATTGCCAGTTTCTCTGGATTGTCCATTATTTTTGATTGCCCCTTCAGTATTCTCTAACGTTTATTTGTCCTGTGTCTTGTGTACCCTATGTTGCCAGTTTCTCTGGATTGTCCATTATTTTGGATTGCCCCGTCGGTATTCTCTAACTTTTAAATAATTGATACATACATTTCAATAACAACTGGCGCGGCTAAGCTAGTTTAATGGACCAAACCTCTCTTTTAGGGGAATAATTCGATTATGCAAGTGGTTTTCATAAAATGGAAAATGTAAACCCTTACCAATAACTGCGTGCGCAATGTTGTTGAGAAGAACACTGAACCCATTTGATCTTTATACATGTGTTGTGATATACATAATAAGTACATGTTTTATAAAGAAAGACACGGATATATTTGCCCGACAACATCATTCAAAAGTTCGCAATCGGAAGATAAAATGTGGGGAGGGTTACACCACTATCGACAATATTTCATCTATATCGTGGCGGTCAGTTTTATTGGTGGATGAAACCGGAATACACGGAAAAAACCATCGATCTGTCGTAAGTCACTGACAAACTTTATCGCATAATGTTGTATCGAGTACAGCCCGCCTGAGCGGGATTCGAACTCACAATGTTAGTGGTGATAGGCACTGATTGCATAGGTAGTTGTAAATCCAATAACCATACGATCACGATCACGACCACCCTTGACAAAATAAGGAAACAATGATGAATCTAAATATAATTACCGAGACCATATATCCCGTCATCTGTAAACAATTTACTTGTTCATGTATTTCTATTGGAATCAAACATTCGCCATTTTGTGAACTGCATAATTTGTATAATTTGCTAAAATAACTATTTTATGTAAATCCTTTTTATTCAGACATAATATTTTATAACAGAAAAAAAATGTAGCACATTGCATTAACCAGCTTTGTATCTACCATAAAGCGTAACACTTTGGATGTAAAGTCTATTTAGATTTTATTAATATCTAATAAGGCTTATAGTATTTGTCACACCATATAACAAAAACCATTACTTCAACAAAGAAAGTGGAGTTAAATACCATAAACCCTTCCCTCTACAAAGAAAGAAAAATGTGAGTTTAATCACCGTCAAAATTAATCATAGATTAAAATATTTGTAAATGAAGTTTTTTTTAACATCTCTGACTGAACAAATACATTCATTAGAATGTCATAGACTCGTAGGCATCTATAATGTATTGTCTGTGACTAGTGACGTATATGAAGCATCTCAGCTATACATTGTACGTAAAGGTTTATAATATTTTGCTAATTTATCAAAGGACTAGTGTACACATGAAATTGTAATACTTTTAAATGTCATTTTCATTAGTTTATATTAATAATAGGCTACAAAAAAATACATAATAAACTAAACATTACAAAATTTCCTCATCCAGATTAGATGAAACAACACCAGTAAAAAATAGAATAGAACAAAAAATAAAAGAAAATGGCCGAAAATGAGACCTCGTCTTTCCGCTACATTTTGTATCCATTTCAAACTTATTCTCGAAAAACGCGCCAATCGCTACACTGGACGAATTTGTAGTACGCATACTCAAATTATCTATAAATGTAAGGCCATGTGTTCTATGAACTTAAATCTAGGCGTTCCTTGTGCGTAAGGATATGTGTTCTATGAACGTAAATCTAGGCGTTCCTTGTGTGTAAGGATATGTGTTCTATGAACGTAAATCTAGGCGTTCCTTGTGCGTAAGGCCATGTGTTCTATGAACGTAGATCTAGGCGTTTCTTGTGCGTCAGGATATGTGTTCTATGAACGTAAATCTAGGCGTTCCTTGTGCGTAAGGCCATGTGTTCTATGAACGTACATATAGGCGTTCCTTGTGCGTAAGGCCATGTGTTTTATGAACGTAAATCTAGGCGTTCATTGTGCGTAATGATATTTTTTCTATGAACGTAAATCTAGGGGTTCCTTGTGCGTAAGGATATGTGTTCTAAGAACGTAAATCTAGGCGTTCCTTGTGCGTAAGGCCATGTGTTCTATGAACGTAAATCTAGGAGTTCCTTGTGCTTAAGGCTATGTGTTTTATGAGCACCATGTGCTTCGAAATTTAAGCTTTTTCTGCACTACATTTCTAAACAGCATTATTATTCATCTTAAATTTGATGACACATGCATAGTTGTTGTACATGAAATATTCGAAGTAATGTTTCCTATGTTTCCAGTGTAAACATATGACCCACTTTTTCAATTACCTGCATTAGGTATTTAAAGCGTAATTAGGATGTCACATATCGGACATGAGATGTTGAAAATTCCAGAGCACATGGCCCCTTAACGGTTTTTGTAGGAGCTCTTGTTCTGTTCTGTTATTTTGGACATTGTAATATATTTTGAGAATTAGGACTTCAGCACCAGTGACACTTTGACTCATTCCACGATCTATAATTCAAACGCCCTCTATGTTGATCCATGAGTTATTAATTACAACTGTTTATGATTCACAATATATTTGCTGAGTCCGAAGTACGAGTTTTCCATAAGGCTTTCGGCATTCCAATAGGTACAAATTGTACACATTTACTAGCAAGCTTGCATCGGTCATGGAGCAGGAACAGCTTACCCACTTCGAACCACATTATAACATTCCGGGTTTTATGTGAGTTTTTGTAATGTAATCTATGTCTGTTTAATCATATGATTCACTGGTATTGTTTTGTCTATCCGAGCTGTGGAGTGGGTGGTATATTGTTCCATTAAATACTCACATTACAGAAAAATAACTTCGTGATAAAAATCATTAAACACAGATTGTAAATTAGTTTATTTATAGAATACAAAGAAAATCAAGCACAGATTTCATTATAGGTTATTACAAACTTCCATGGAACGCACATATATTTTTAATATAGAACAAGACAAGAGAAGACAACCTGATATTTACTAATGATATCAAGGGAGATCATTCAAGAACTAATGTATAATGAATGATGATGATTGTTGTTTTTGGTGTGTGTTGAAGTTAATAAGTATCTGCGATTCTATTATTAGTTGTGTGTGAGATGCATTTTTACCAATTCCTATAGTGGATTGGATCAAGAAATTTCACAAAATAATGTACAATACCATCACATTCTACTGTACAGATGCTTAACGGGGTAAAGTTAAAGAATGACAACATAATATTTCACATAACAATATCTCAGATATATGATGAATCTTAATGAATATGAGAAAACTTGTGTGGTTTCCAAACAGACTTTACAATACAGATTTCATAGACACTTGTTTTACATAACATGTATTTTTATTATTTCTCTTTTAATACCAGCCCCCGTTAAAGGGTTGTCTTCCTCTCTTCCTAAATTCCTTGATGTCGTTAATGAACAGGCTAGGTTTTTTGCTTTGTTTTTTTAAAAGTACGGGAAAATGAAATGTTTTATAAAGTCATACATGTAACGAAGTATTTCAAACGTTGCGGTTTGAAAAAACACGGGAACATGATACGCGGAAAACAAGTAACATTGCATTTCAAACGTTGCGGTTTGAAAAAAATACGGGAAAATGAAATGTTTTTATAACGTCATCCACGCGGAAAACAAGTAACTGATATTTCAAACGTTGTGATTTGTGCTATTTATGAAAAGAAGATTATAATTAAGAAATTACATTTTTAAACTATTATTCAATGTCCGATAATTATTTTAGAAAAATGTTTATTCGTTATACACTTATTTCAAAAAATTTCAAAGTCCGATAATTATTTTAGGAAATTTTAATCGTTATACACTGATCTAAAACTCTTTTTTTAAATATCATATATCTATATATATATAAAGGGTCGTTAAAATACGATGAATGGATTCACGAAGAAATTCAACCATCGTCCTTGTCGGTTGCAGGAATCTGGATGTTGCAGCACAGGGGTATGTTGTGATGACTACCTGATCCAACCCAAGGCCTGGATTTCCAATGTCCTATGTTACTGTTCCCCTTATTGTGTGTGTTCAGTGAGTTAAGGTAGGAGATGCTTGTTCTTTTTTATATATATTGGTGGACTTGTTGCCCATCACTTTCTAAACCTTCATTTCATATAATTTTATTATCTTTTCTTATTGTCTGTACACCCTGATTACCCAAGCTAGTCATGATTTGTTTTACAAAACAATTAATACTGCATGTAATTTATTTAAGTTTACATTATGCACTACAGTAAGGGGGAATAACTCTGTATCTGAAGGGATAAGTTACAACTCTGTATGTGCAAGGATAATATTAAAGTAGGGGGAATAACTCTTTATGTGGAGGTTTAACAGTGCAGTAGGGGAGATAACTATTTATGTAGGGATAACACTGCAGTAGGGGACATAACCCTGTGTGTGGAGGTTTAACACTCCAGTAAGGGACATAGCTATTTATGTAGGGATACCACTGGAGTAGGGGACATAACCCTGTCTGTGGAGGAATAACACTGTAGTAGGAGACATTTTATGAGGAGGATAAAGGGGGTCATCACTCTGTATTTGCACATATACCTGTGCAGAAAGTGAAATACTATATAATACGTATCAAGAAATGGATATTTGGAAATCACTTATATACAGAGAGTTACTTGCCCTTGGCAGGAAAATATATATGCTTAAGCTTATATACAGATATTTGCCTGCCTTTGGAAGGTAAATATATACTAAAACCCTGTTCAGGAAGTAAGTTTTCTTACTGTTCTAAAAATAGAACACTGTGTCAGGTTGTTATGTAAAATAAATTTGATTGTGGAAATTTGAAACTCATCAAGATAACTATCAAAATTTAATAAAATCTATAATTCTGATAGAAATGTAGATAGATAGGTAGGTAGGTTTATGCCTATGTAGATAAAGGGCTAGGTTTATGGTGTTTAATGCCATATTCAACAATATTACAGTTATATCATGGCAGTTTGTACATAAAGGAGATATCATAACTGTTAATGATTATTTCTGATAACTGGAAAACATTGCCCAATACTCTTTTTCAAATAGCTGGAGAACACAATATATTTCAGAGCACTGGGTATGTTGGGAATATCATTGAGCGAGTTGTGTAAGTGAGTGAGTAAGACAAAAAACACTTTCTTTTTTACATAGTGAAAAATTATTCTCTAATTTAATTTAAAAATAAACAAGAATATTGACAATAAAATTTAACAACGAATTGAACTGAATCTACATTGAATATAAAAATAAATAAGTAACAGTAAGGAATGGACAAATATATATCACATCACTGACAGATTAACACAGACTAAAGTCATATCTATTATGACAAGTAAAAAAATTGATTTCTCCTGTAGAGAAAATAATTTAATTTAAAAAATAATTTAAAAAATAATATCAATAAATATATTATAGTTCCAAATTCTCTGTGTGAATGAAAACCAATACATCATAAAATTAAAATGGTGAAAATCTATTCAGTTTCCGTGTTACTTATGTTTTTTGTTAAAAAAAAGTTAATTGTTCAAATACTTTTTATTATTCATCAAGAAAAAATGATGATACAGAATATAAAGGAACATCAACAGACAAATTTACAGCTACTGAGACTTTGGGAAAACGACAAAGTTCCTACCAAAGTCGGTGTCAGCTTGTCTTTGTCACATATAAGATATGGACAATATGGAAGAAAGGCAAGTTGAATAGTGATAAGATATGGACAATAGGGAAGAAATGCAAGTTGAATAGTGAAAAGATGTGAAAATATGGAAGAAACCCAAGTCGAATAGTGAAAAGATATGGACAATATGGAAGAAAGGCAAGTTAAATAGTGATAAGATATGGACAATAGGGAAGAAAGGCAAGTTGAATAGTGAAAAGAAATGAAAAATATGGAAGAAACCCAAGTTGAATAATGAAAAGATATGGACAATATGGAAGAACGGTAAGGAGGAGGATGATGATTTGTTATTGGTTTTTGCCAATAGCCGGAGAACCATTAAAATTTGATTCTGTAATATCTCTGAAAGTACTTGGTATTTTGCAGTTTATCAACAGAAATGATAATGTAATTGATAGATTGTCACACAATCACAAGGCCAACCGCCGCCGCTGATAGAGGGATATACACCTCCGCCGCCGCCGCCGCCGACAGAGGGATATATGCCGCCACCGCCGCCGCCACCACCACATTATAAACACGTTTTAAACTTAATATTTTAAACCTAAAATAGTAAAATGTTAAAGATCATATATGCAAGAATAAACTGCATTTTTTTAAAGTGAATTATGAAACATTTTTTTCAAAACATACGGGAAAATGATACGGGGAAAACAACTGATAGCTTAAAAGTTGTGATTATTATGAACGTTTCTCTCAAAAATCCAATTTGTTGATTGATTTTTTTTTCAATAGCCAAATGGGTCTGTAATATCTCTGAAAGTACTTGCATTTCTTTGGACATGTATTTCAAATCTGGTATAATTTAATTAGATCCTCACAATACAACAAAAAGATGACCGCAAGTAAATCAGACTATAGGTGAAAATGTGAGAACAATATTGAAATATCTAAATATAAACGAAAATCGGACGTCGTTTTACTTTGGTTAATGGCTTTGTTTTTCTAAACATTGACAAGGTAAAAAATAAAAATTTTCGAGATGGCAATGTACTCTTAAGAGAGTACTACACAACATATACACTATATGAAAATAAAATGTGAACCAGTGAAATGAAAATCGCGGGAAAGGGGTAGATCACCTGGGTAACCAGGGATAGACGCGGACGTCGTAGACAACACCCCAAATACTATAGTAATGTAAAGTAGAAATACTTGGAGTACTACACAACACATATATTATATGAAAATGGCGGGAAAGTGGTAGATAACCAGGGCTAAACACGAACGTCGTAGAGAACACTCCCATTGTACTACTACGCGGGAAACCCTCACTTCTGATAGCCTGGTACTTCCGGTTGCCCACAACCTTCGGGTGACCTTCGGTATCCATGGTACTACTACTAGAGCAAGAAATAAAAACGCTGGAAACAGTTGCGCAACTTCTGGTTGCGCATGCGCACACCCTTTGGGTGACCTTCGGTCAATTCCGGTAGACCTGGTACTTCCGGCCATGCGCAATGGTACATTTTGTACTACTACTAGAGTAATAAAAAACGCGGGAAGCATCCATGGTATTTGTATTACAGTAAGAAGAAAAAACGCGGGAAACGGTTGTGCAACTTCCGGTTGCGCATGCGCACACGATCACTTCCGAACAGGGCCTCTTTCGGTCAGGGCCACTTCCGGTAACGTGACTGACGTCACTTCCGGGAGCCATACTACGGGAGATATTGCGCCACTTCCGGTTGCGCATGCGCAGAACATATTTCAGGGTGACTAACGTCACTTCCGGTCAGGGACACTTCCGGTCACGTCACTTCCGGTCACGTGCCTGACGTCACTTCCTCCGCAAACTGAGCTGTACCCACCCATATACTACTGTGGTATATTGTTCTATTTAATTGATTTCTTACCATTGTGGGTAAGTACAAACATTGATTCAAAAGTTACATAAGAGACACGAACTGCTTACCCTTCGCCAGCACCTGGGTTCACCCTTGGTTTTTGCTGGGGTTCCTGCTGCTCTTCTTCTTTTCAATGTTGTGTTTGTTTTCGGCCTGTGGCTTGTGCGTCCAATGTTGACAGTGTATCTGGATTGTCTATTCTTGATTGGCCGTTCGGTTTTCTCTAACGTTTATCTTAACAGAATGAAACCTGGTTTACTACTTTCTCCTTTCATCTGTTTGTGTGTGGAGGGTGGGGGGGGGTGCATCAAATTTACATATTCTACATTGTAATTTTTCACATTAGGAAATAATTCAATGTTTTATACATTTTTATTACGAAAGAGCCAAAATGAAATAATGTCAACATATTTGAACGTATATATACTAGTGTATAGTGTGTCGATAGAGATACAAAGTACATTATATAACATATGAATATATATATAATTCAACTTGTTCTTTAGCCGAAGCTACTTTCCTGTTACATCGCAATATAATCATACTTGGATACAATTAGTGCAATAAAATTATTTGTGTTTAAAAAAAGATACAATTATCACGATACAAAAGAGTTTCTATCTGAAATAAAAATGAAAAACTAAAAAATGCCACACTGTTGGAACAGTTCCAATAGAAAAATCGTAGAAAGCGGCAAATAGATCCTTTAACACACAAAGACATGACCGCTCACTATCCTGACTTGGTACAGGCACTTCAATCAAAAGTGGCGGGGTTAAACTAGTTTTTATTTCAGATACAGGCTTAGTATCGAATAACAAAGATACGAGTTCAACTAATCGTTCCCCACCTCTCTTCCGTTCTTAATAGTGACGTTACGTAACATAAAGCATCAGTAACCTTAGTGACCAGTACTTCTTCTTAACATTGCATAATGTATAACGGATGTAACCATAGTGACCAGTAATTCTTATTAACATTACATAACATTAAACACAGGTAACCATAGTGACCTGTAATTCCTCTTAACATTATATAACATTAAACACAGGTAATCATATTGACCTGTAATTCCTCTTAACATTACATAACATATACCAAAGGTAACCATAGTGACCAGTAATTCTTCTTAACATTACATAACATATAACAGAGGTAACCATGGTGACCTGTAATTCCTCTTAAAATTACATAACATTAAACAGAGGTAACCATAGTGACCTGTAATTCCTTTTAACATTATATAACATTAAACAGAGGTAACCATAGTCACTAGTAATTCTTCTTAACATTATATAACATTAAACAGAGGTAACCATAGTCACTGGTAATTCTTCTTAATATTACATAACATATAACAGAGGTAACCATAGTTACCTGTAATTCCTCTTAACATTATATAACATTAAACAGAGGTAACCATAGTGACCTGTAATTCCTCTTAACATTATATAACATTAAACAGAGGTAACCATAGTGACCTGTAATTCCTCTTAAAATTATATAACATTAAACAGAGGTAACCATAGTCACTGGTGATTCCTCTTAACATTATATAACATATACCAAAGGTAACAATGTAATTGGTAATTCCTCTTAACATTGCATAACATATAACAGAGGTAACCATAGTGACCAGTAATTCTTCTTAACATTATATAACATTAAACAGAGGTAACCATAGTGACCTGTAATTCCTCTTAACATTATATTACATTAAACAGAGGTAACCATCGTGACCTGTAATTCCTCTTAAAAGTATATAACATTAAACAGAGGTAACCATAGTCACTGGTAATTCCTCTTAACATTATACAACATATACCAAAGGTAACAATGTAATTGGTAATTCCTCTTAACATTACATAACATATAACAGAGGTAACCATAGTGACCTGTAATTCCTCTTAACATTACATAACATATAACACAGATAACCATAGTCACTAGTAATTCTTCTTAACATTACATAACACATAACAGAGGTAACCATAGTGACCAGTAATTCTTGTTAACATTACATAGCAGATAACAGACGTAACAATGTCATTGGTAATTCTTCTTAACATTACATAACACATAACAGAGGTAACTATAGTGACTAGTAATTCTTGTTAATATTACGTAACATATAACGGAGGTAGCCATAGTGACTAGTAATTCTTGTTAACATTACGTAACATTAAACAGAGGTAACCATAGTCACTGGTAGTTCCTCTTAACATTATATAACATATACCAAAGGTAACAATGTAATTGGTAATTCCTCTTAACATTACATAACATATAACAGAGGTAACCATAGTGACCTGTAATTCATCTTAACATTATATTACATTAAACAGAGGTAACCATCGTGACCTGTAATTCCTCTTAAAAGTATATAACATTAAACAGAGGTAACCATAGTCACTGGTGATTCCTCTTAACATTATATAACATATACCAAAGGTAACAATGTAATTGGTAATTCCTCTTAACATTGCATAACATATAACAGAGGTAACCATAGTGACCAGTAATTCTTCTTAACATTATATAACATTAAACAGAGGTAACCATAGTGACCTGTAATTCCTCTTAACATTATATTACATTAAACAGAGGTAACCATCGTGACCTGTAATTCCTCTTAAAAGTATATAACATTAAACAGAGGTAACCATAGTCACTGGTAATTCCTCTTAACATTACATAACATATAACAAAGGTAACCATAGTGACCTGTAATTCCTCTTAACATTACATAACATATAACACAGATAACCATAGTCACTAGTAAGTCTTCTTAACATTACATAACACATAACAGAGGTAACCATAGTGACCAGTAATTCTTGTTAACATTACATAGCAGATAACAGACGTAACAATGTCATTGGTAATTCCTCTTAACATTACATAACACATAACAGAGGTAACTATAGTGACTAGTAATTCTTGTTAATATTACGTAACATATAACGGAGGTAGCCATAGTGACTAGTAATTCTTGTTAACATTACGTAACATATAACGGAGGTAGCCATAGTGACTAGTAATTCTTGTTAACATTACGTAACATATACCGGAGGTAGCCATAGTGACTAGTAATTCTTGTTAACATTACGTAACATATACCGGAGGTACATGTAGCCATAGCCGAATATGAGCGTACCTGGTAAATGTTCTTTTACAGAAACGCATCGTGAGCAGTTAACTTAGATATCTACGTTTTCATTCAATAAGAAATGGGGATGGGGGAAATTCAAGAAAAAAAAGGTAAATTCGTCCATGCACAAAGGCCACAATATAGACATTATCAGTTTCTATTCCAATTGTACTCTAATTCTAAAAAAAAAAAAACAAAAAAAAACGGAAAGGTTTATAACGTAAATTAGTACACCTGGCTCTCACAGAAAAACATACTATAATAATAATAACATTTGTGTGCATATAATTTGTAATTGGCATAATGACTGTTACCTATAGAAACACATTCCTGGTCAGTGCCGTCATAGACGATTGGGTTTCGATACCAATAGTCAAGAGATGTAGACATGTCATCACCATTTATCCATTTAAATGTTCCATTTATTCTTCTTCCGCCAATAGCATAATTATAGAGACCTATAGCTGTTGAAATAAAACAAGGACAAATAAAGTCATTTGCATATAATATACATACCTATTATATCTAATTTGTCACTACAGAACAGTATCGGAGGCGTAATGATTAGAATGATCGCCTCGGGTGCTGCAGAAGGTGAGTTCGAGCCCCGGTCGGGTCAAATTATAGGCTATAAACATTAGTATTTGTGGCTTCTCCGCTAAGTACGCAGCACTAATGAGTAAGAACACAGACTGGTTGGCTCAGAATCATCATGATGTGTTCGAGTCTACCCGTGGGCTATTATTTCAGTTAATTAGCACTTTAAAGATCCAATCAAGCGCTGTGGTCTAGTAAAAAGTGGATATAATTATTTCATTCCATTTCATTTCATTTCCTTGAATGTAACTTGTTCTCGCCATGATATGTCTGAATATTTCCTCATTTGACGTTAAACGACAATCACTCACTCACATCGCTACTTCAACCCATAATGATAGCAGTAAACATCTGTGGGTGCCGTCGGGGATAAGGTGTACAACATTATGTGATAAAGTTTGTCAACTGAAATATTGTTGAAAGTGGCGTTAAACACCAACAAACAAACAAACAAACAAACAAACACAATAAACAAACAAACAAACAAACAAACAAACAAATACAATAAACATCTGCACGCTTTCTGTTGTTGTTGTTGCTTTACTTTTAACAGGTTGTAGTGGTTACTGTTGGCAACAATTACTCCTTCACTGATATTACGTCTGTGGTGGGGACAGTCATGAAAAAAGTGACGGGATTTGACGTAAGGTCTTTTCCTCATTTATGACTTGTGACCGTGTTTGTAACAAGAGTAGCATAGCGGGTTTGACCAGGGGATGTCATAGGGAAAGGGGATGGAAACGGCAAATAACATGCTAGAAAATGGCCGATTTTACCATTCGATGTATCTCGGGATTTTATAATAAGTAAAGGAATTCTCGTTCAGTTCGCATATATCGAGAAACTTTTAATTGGATAGTTTTTTGACGTATTTGACGTGTGTATGTTAATTTAGAATCGACCGAAATAATTCGGAACATACCGAAGTATAATTATAATATTCGGAAAACACCGTAGGAAGTTCGGCAATATAATTATAGAACTTTTTTTTTATGGTTTTTGACGGCGACTTTCCAAATTGGAAATTGCGCCTAATTATAGAAAAGTGGGCGTTGATTATATAAATAAATCCAAAAGTTCTTCAAGGTAGGTATATTTAATTTAAATAATTGCAACTATAATATTCATAATAATTGCAACTACAATATTCTTATAAATATGAACCTAAAAAATTTATTGTTTAATATTGATAATAATTTCAAAATATAACAATTAAATGCAAAAAGTAGAATTAACACTAATTATTGAGGAAAATGTTTTTTAAGGAATTTGATTAAAGAGAGATAATCATAGTACTGTATAGTATTATAAAATTACTACTGAAAAAAAAATGAACCAAATGTATAGTGATTAACACAGTTTGTCTATAAGCTTATATATTTGGATTAAGTGTTAACTATGTTAGATATCTACGTACCATTAGTTGTTTACAAAATACACTGATATATATAATTATTGTTTCAGTTTGTAAACAAACATCTGCTTTGCATAATCATAAATCCTCGGATTTACCTTTTTCTAAGAAGACACGTGTTTTTTAATTAATTTATTTTATTAAAATATATAACCTATATTTTCTGTTTTTATATATAATTATTAAGGTAAAAATACCTTACAAAAGAACAAAAAACCATTCGGAAAAATTTGTCAAAATAAAAATAATCCTGATTCTGATCCGAACTTAACAGCAGTTCGCTGGTAAAATTTGGCCCATAATTTGATTATATTTCACTTCACATCCAAAATTTCACAAGAAGACGTATGTTGAATGTAAAATAATACAAACCTCCTTGTGAAATTATATATTTCAAACTATTTCATCCATATTTTGTCACAGCATATCCATCAATAAATGTCGGGCAAACTCATTTACCTAACACGATACACAAATCTAGCAACATTTTTTGGGTGTAATGGTTGAGTATATAGCCAAGGGAGGTAATCGTTTCCGATGCCTGGTTTGGTTTGGAAGTGCTTACCGTTCCAGAGCACCTGGTTCATTCTAGGGTTTTTGAGAGGTTTGTGTTGTTAATGGCGTCTTTACCCCCCCCCCCTTTTTTTTGTTTTACAAATTCAAATTCAAATTCAAATTATTTTATTGATATAAAATCCAGTAAATGGATTATCATCAAAAACAATATAAAATACACAATACTAACACATAAAGCATCACAGCTGATGAAACAAGCAGGAGTTATCTCCCATAGTTCATAATGTATAAAAATGTATCTAGCATATACTACTAATGGCTATATATTATGTTACATCCCTTTCAGGGACTATTTAAATTATACAAGAGGGTTCATGATTTATATATGCTTAAGTTTATTTACACATACTGGTGTCCAACACGATTGCCATTTCGCACAATGTGCATGTCATTCAACAGTAGCATGACGGGTACAACTAGTGGAGCTGGAACTTCTTACCTTTCTCGGGAGAAACTGAGTTCTTACGAGGGTACCATACACTACAGGGAGATAACTCTTTAAAATCAGTTGAACGTTTTGATCATATGATGTTTGTATGCAGATTTCAAGCATCTCGGTGATCAAAACCAAAGAGAGAAAAGCTGCTATGTGACTAGTGAATTCACAGCTCTGAGTCTGTTGGTTGTAATTTGTTAAAATTTTGATATTTATTACAGTGGATATATTCAAACCTACTGCCAAAAAAATAAGAAAATTAAACGAGCACATCAAATGTTACCTGAAGTGTATGGTACTACCTTAAATATTATACTGATAATAAAAGACTGATTGCATAGTGGTGTAAGATCAACATTGGTCTGTAATGTTAACTACTAATTTGTTCTTGCTTATGGCTTCAATATGTGATTTGCTTTATAATTACACTTATTCTTATACACTTTCCCATGCAACCATATCATTGCATTAAAGAAGATTTATTTGCAAATATAGCAATATCGATGATAAATTTCATTTCTTTTTCCATTGTGAAAGAAACTGTTTTCTAAGCAGTGTTTTGTTTATCATTTATGCCACTTTGTCGTTTTTCTTTTGGTCTTTGTATTATCTGTCCATTTTTATTTGTTCTTCTGATTGCCCTTTTTGGATTGATTGATTTTTGATTTTTGGTGTTTTAACGCCACTTTCAACTATAATTCAGCTATATCATGGCGACCAGTTTTAGTGGTGGAGGAAGCCGTAGTACCCGGAGAGAACCTCCGACCATGGTAAACTTGATCACTTGCGGTTGCGAGTCGAGTGCACCTTTTTGTAATTTACAAAGCCGGGCGCGAACCCATGCCGTATTGGTGATAGGCTTATATGAGTTGTTAGATAATCCAGCGACCTAACTCATTGAGCCACCTGTCCCCCCCCCCTTAAGTCATTGAGCCACCCGGGCCCCTGTCCTTTCTGGTATCTTCAAACTTTTCTTGATTGCGATGTGAAAATGTAACGCCGAATCATTTTAAAGTTATCTATTATTCTCTATAAATTTACTTAACAGGGCCGTTGTGGTCATGAATGTATGGTAGTTGGATTTATAGCTATATATGAAATCAGTGCCTATCACACCTGATGTTGTAAGTTCGAATCTCGATCAGAGCGAGGAGTACAACATTATGTGATAACGTTTGTCAATGACTTGCGACAGTTAGGTGGTTTTCTTCGGGTCCTCCGGTTTCCTCCAACAATAAAACTTACCGCCACGATATAACTGAAATATTGTTGAAAGTGGCATTAAGCACGATCGAGTAAATAAACATACTTACAACTATCAGCACTCTTCATAATGTCTTGCAAAAATCGCATTTTTTCTATGGTGTCCACAATCATCAGCGATTGCCCTCTGTCTTCACAACGGGTCTTTTGTATGTCCCATAATTTAGCTAATGAAATTGTGAAACCATATGATACACATAGTCCAGTCGCATTGTTATACACATAACCATGACCACCACATCCTACTGTAAGCAAAGATGAGTGAGTGATATTGTTGTCTAACGCCAAGTGAGCATAATTTTACTTTTATTTCATGGCGGGATCAAGTTACGTTTCAATGAGGTGATAATATCCGCATTGTACTAGACCAACACGCTTAGCTAGATTTTGATAGCGCTAGCTATATATAGCTAACTGCAACAACGGTACACGGATAGACATGTCGTAAGACTTGGACTTATTATCCTGATTCCGAGCCAAACAGTCTTTAATCTTGCTCCTGAATGCTGCGTTCGTAGTCTTGTGTGGGGTTAGTGTTATTCGATCTTTAGTTTTTTGTGTATGTTTTATAGATCGTTGTTTGTCCTTTTGTACTTTTTTTTTGCCATTGTGTTGTCCGTTCTTCTTCGATATACACATTCTGATTACCCCTTTGGTATCCTCAAACTCAAAAGATCTAATATTTTTGCTACAGTCATAATTTATTTGGCCATTGTATCGTAGCGGTTAGTTTTATTGGTGAATGAAACCGGATGTGCTTACGGTTTTGCTTAAAGTATCGGCATTGTAAAATATAATGGAATTCATCTCCAGCATGATTCGTGTCACAGATGAGACATATAGACAATAAGTGCATGTATTTATTTACCTTTATATCTTCTGTATGAATTCACCTTACTCCCTGGGCTACACGAACTCTGGTAAGGGACTAAATATGAAAACAGTGAACAAATCTTCAGAGTCGCATCATATTGAAATACAATACAATTTGTCGTGTCTGTACATAGTCTAGCACAGTTTGTAGCATACGGCATATCAGGTTTTTCGTAGAACATGTGAGTGGTCTGTAAGGTACAGTCTTTGTGTTCGGCGATATACCGCCATAAGACTGAATCCCAGGACACACAAACTACTATAAAACAAATAAATAAATTATCGTTTATGGTTTATGGTGTTTAACGCAACTAACAACAATATTTCAGTCAGTTTTATTGGTTGAGAAAACCAGACTACCCGGAGAAAATCACCGACCTGCCCTAAGTCACTGATAAACTTTATCACATAATGTTGTATTGAGTACACCTCGCCATGAGAGGGGAAATAAATGATGGATATAGAAAGTAATATCACTAATAACAATAACATTTATGTGTAGGGTAATCTATATACGTGTTGCTTCGAATTACGACTTCTGATAACCCCTTTGGCATCTTCAGATTTTTCTTGTCTTTTTTTCTTTTGGTCATTGTATTGTCTGTTCCTTTTCGATTTACGGCTTCTGATTATCACCTTTAGCATCTCCAAACTTTTCTTGCTAAATAATTACTTTATCTAAAGCCAAATGGCTACGCTTGTCACGTGCATCTACAGAAGCCCGTTCTACGAGCATGGCATTCATTTATATCATTTCTTTATTTTTTTTTTCATTTTTATCCGGTAATTGAAAAACTATATCCTACTATTAAAACTCAATGTTTCCGGTGGCGCGCGTGGAGTTCCTTTTTTTTTAAACTAAGGACAAGATAATTGTATTTAACTGTTATTTTAATGTATGTACATATCAATCTTGATATAACTAGCTCAATATTTGTGTCGTTATTAACTGTTAGCTTCAGAGGATGATCAAGCCAGTGTGGGTCAATAAGCTGTGCTTAATGATGTTAATGTGATATATATAGTATAACTAATCGTAGATTTTGAATATCAAAATAAGACCATCGAGAGACCGAAGTACGCATAAGGATTTAAACGAGTGGGCGGAACTTGTTCCGTCCACGAGTTTAATCCTTAATGCGTATTCGGTCACGAGTGGCCTTATTTTGATATTCAAAATCTATGATTAGTTATACTGTTTATTATATAGACTTCCAAAATGTCTTTTATATTATTTAATTTAATTTGTATATTTCATTCCACGCGTATGAATCTACGAGCAATGATAGTGTGTAATCAATATGGCCGCACATTCAAGTGTTGTCGCTTCGATGAAAAAAATTGGAAATTTAAATGAAGGACGAGTTTCTGAATTTTATTTGAATATGGGCGGATTTGTAAAGTTGTTGTTGAAAAATTCATTGCAATTGTGACTAATGTCAGTCCGATTTATCTGAGGAACCAGGCACGATGTGTTATTATTGTCCGAGTCGTGTGTATTTCATGTGTAACAAAATTCGAACTAAGGAATGAATCAATGTCCTCAAATGAAACGTTTTGAAATCTACCCGACTGGGCTTTAGTTTGATATACATTTTCATTTGTATTGCCATTGGAATTTGGAACATTTGTTTGGACATCTAGAATATTAAATTCTTGCATTTCCACATTTTCCAAGTCAAAATCATTTTCTTCTAAAAATTTGGAGACTACAGCTGCCGTATATGCGTCAAAATGATCAGACATTTTGTTTTGTTTTGTTTTTAATTTTACGATTGTTCAAAGCAGACGATTTTTCATTGAAAAGGGGTGGTGAAAGGAATTAGGAAACTGACAATCTACAATGCACTTTTAACAATGCCGTTGTTTGTTTATATTTAAATCTGTTGTGTTATGCTAGTGAAATGATTCGATTTAGAATAAGCAAGTGTTCGATTTTAATGTATCAATAAAATGATTCAATTAAAATAATTTATAAAAGTACTAAAACTTTTCATTTGTTTAATTGTTTCAGTTTACAATCATGTGTGTATTCACCGTAACACAACAAGGGACGTAACCACTACACTTAAGGTTGTCTAAAAGTAGTTCTGGCGGGAAAAAAACTGATATTTCACATGTGAAATATCGGAATTTATTTCACCGATAAATCTCCATAATTCACACCTATCTATATAATAAAATGTGATTCCCACGATCTGTGTAATTTACATACATAGACTAGTTTAACCCCGCCACTTTGTATTGAAGTGCCTGTACTAAATCCACGAAAATGAGCGTGTTTTCTTACATGTTTTTTATGATTTTTTTTTAATGTATTTTGGAATTGTTCTGACATTGTGATAATGTTTTATTTTCATTTTATTGTAAATATAATGTTGCTATGTTATGTTAAATGGGGCCGTCATGGTCGTGATCCTACGGTAGTTGGATTTGCAACTACCTTTGCAATCAGTGCCTATCACCACTAACGTTGCGAGTTCGAATCTCGTTCATGGCAAAGTGTACTCGATACAACATTATGTGATAAAGTTTGTGAGTGACTTACGGCAGGTCGGTGGTTTTCTCCTAGAGACTCAGGTTTCCTCCATCAATAAGACTGACGATATAACTGAAATATGGTTGAACGTGGCGTTTTAAAAACAGCATAGGCAAAAAAAACCAAACCATCTGATTGGATATTTACCTATAGATATAAGTAATTACCATATTTTTATTATCTATGATTCCGGAAGTGTCAAGGAAAGCTTACTTTCTACGATTTTGATATTTTATTTGGAATTGTCCAGACAGTGTGGTATTTTTTTTCTATATTTTTCATTTAATATATGTATATTCATGTAACAGCAATTATTGTATATTTGAATTTCAAAGATCTCACATTATTAATATATTTGATTTTTTTTTCTACATCTTCTATTCTTATTCCCACGAGGAGAATATATCTTGAGATATTTGATTTTGGAATTGCTCCGACAATGTGGTATTTTTTTATTTTTCAAAGATCTCACATTATTTGACTTTTTTTTCTATTTTAATTAAATGTATATGTATATTCACCTAACATCATCTATTGTATATTTAAATTTCAAAGATCTCACATTGTTTGATTATTTATTTATTTTTTGGCATCTAACGAGCGGAATATATTTATATACTGACATTCATTAATATTATTTCATATCCAGTGCTCCCTACGATGTCTAGAATTAAAACTTGTCATTTAAAATCCTTGGTCTGTCAACCAACATTTCCCATACATTAATATACATGTCCTTTTCTATATATTTTATTTTATTTCCAAGTATTTTATTTAAGGTGTGAACAAATACCACAAACAAAATTAAAATATACCTCTTCTTTATTTGTTAGCTTACTTGAATAACATCTACCTACTAGCTAAGTTTTTATAAATTAATTTTATTTTTGCATCTTTAATTCATACTTATGGAATATATCGTGTTGTTTTAAATTAAGGTATCATTTATGATTTGATTTGATTTTTGGTGTTCAGCAATATTTCAGCTCTATCATGACGACCAAATTTAGTGGTGGAAGAAGCCGGAATAACCGGAGAGAACCACCGACCATGGGCAAACAACTGGTAAACGTTATCACTTGTGGCAACGAGTCGAGTGCACCCTTTTTTTCTAACATACGTTTGTAAAGTTTGCACAAACTTTGACAAACTATGCAATCGCTAAATGTGCGTCTACAGTTTGTCGTTTATCGTTTGTTGCATTTGTTTCTAATCTCAACGCTGAATCAATTATAGACACGTGGAATTTTCCCGCCAAAACAAAGATGGAATCTAACAAAGGAAGAGATGAGCTTATTTACCAACAACATGTGTATGCATATTATCAAGTCAAACAGTGTCAGTTAACTCTGATTAAACGATGTATTTGTTTCTACTTTTGCAGCGTTTAACAAACGACACACAGCGTTTAACAAACGACACACAACGTTTGCCAAACTTTGGTTAGAAAAAAATGCACCCTAAGAAAAATGGTGATATCTATTTTATTGTTTTAACCGTATTGATGTAAAACAAGATATATCGATAAAAATATAGGGTGGTGCTTAACTTTTGTCGGAGTGTATATATTAAATACCTTTTGGAAATATTTATTTATTTTGTATTTTGCATATAATTTTTTTTACTTTCATTAAAAATGTACAATTTTGAAGTGCTTTATTTTCTTTTATTCTTTTAATATATTCATTGACAAATATTCTATAAACATTAGCATACTTTTTTTTTATTTGGCAGTGTATCGAAAATATTTTCCACAATACAATGTATGTAGGAATTGAGTACGACCTTTTGGCGTATAAAATCGTTGACTCAAGATTTCAAGATTTTCAAGATTTTATTGGTACACTCAGACACAAACATGTGCTATATGAGATCATACATCAACATATATACAAATACAAATAACAGAATGAGTAAGTAGACATGCAAAAGAGCATAATACGAACATTGAAATTAGAATAACTTATTCAGTTTGTTCACAAAAACAGTTATATTATTTAACAGTTTTACATTGCACAGTGACAACATGCCACCCATATTGTTTTGACCGAAGTACTACATATTGCATGACAATATATATCTGTCAATGCTTTTACAGCCGCCCTGAATGCCCAGTGTGCATCATCGTTGAATGGTTGTATGCAGCATTGACTGATGAAGTTTCAATGTCGATGTCACTTGTCAACCTTTATATGACAAATCACATGAGGCTTTCTAAATGAAATGAACACACAATCTATAAAACATGGTATCAATTAGTGCTAATATCGTAATCTAAGGGCTTTTCCTCATTCTCTGTTGTAAACATCTCAAAGATATAACGAGGAAGTTGGAAGTGTTGATTAGAATTTGTTTGTTCTTTTAAAAAAAAAAATTAGAATAATATTTTTGTTTTATTACCGACGTCAACTTGACAGCCTACAAAACATGGGATGAATAATTGTTAATTATTAAATCATTATCCTCGAAAAAAATACTGAATAAATGAATATATTATACACACACTCTAATTAACACCTACACGTATATAGCGGTCTTCATACTTATGATTATAACGTATGCTTGCTTGTTTGTTTGATGGTGTTTAGCGCCACTTTCAACAATATTTCAGTTATATCGTGGCGGTCAGTTTTATTGGTGGTGGAACCGGAGGACTGGAAAACATAAACGGCGTGTCACAAGTCAATGACAAACTTTATCACATAATGATATACACCTCACCGTTATCGAGATTCAAATCACAACATCAGTGGTGGTACATTTTGTAGGCACTGATTGCATAGGTAGTTGTAAATCCAACTACCATGCGATCACGGCCACATACTAGAAGTTTTCTTATTTATCTTTAGAAAATCTCGCTGTAGATGGTTTCAAATAAATCAACTTTGTTTATTATTTTGTATTTGTATTATTTATTGTTTACATTTATAATTATGATCTTATAATCTTGACGTATATGCGTAGTTTTGAACACATCAGCATTATAATGTTTTGCATTGCTATTTTTACGTCTACTATGAACTTATTTTATAACATTTGAGAAAGGCCGTGTTTATTGTGATCGTATGATAGTTGGATTTATAACTATCTATGCAATCAGTGCCTATCACCACTAATGGCGAAGTGTACTCGATGCAACATTATGTGATAAAGTTTGTCAGTGACTTGCGACAGATCGATGGTTTTTTCCATGTACTCCGGTTTCCTACACAAATAAAACTGATCGCAACGATCTCGAACAGCCTCTTGTATACTAGTTGTAGTACGGCTGTGATATTAATGTTTATAGTTATTTTTAACATATTCTGGCAATAGTGTCCTTACTACATGACTTGGGTAGGGATCTATAAATCTTACTAGGGTTATGTTGTTTAGCATCACTCCTAGCAATATTTCAGTTATTCAGTCATTCTCAGTTAAGTCTGCCAATTCCGGAAAATATGTGTCGCTAATAGTTTTTGTAAAGATGGGTGATATTTAGGACTCCGTTGTCTCCTGAAAGACCATATATGTACTTCTCGATAAAATCGTATACAACGTTTTGTATCCACATCGGTATTTGAAATCTTATACTCCGACAAATGACTCCAAAATAGAAAAATATACATGTCGCCAGTCTATATCACAAACTAAATTGCCTTTTATTTTCCAACGGAACCGAATTATTCAGAAGAAAATGAATTTAAATTGTTGTCAGAGATGGAGTTATTTACGTTTCAAAATAAGTCTGGTACTGCACAATAACGTTTCCTTTATTTTTGCCTTTTTATTTGTCGCTGATTTGCACGTTTCCTACGTTTCAAACTTTCTCCTAAGCATTAAAAATTAAAATCACACGAATATGCAGTTCTGTATGTCCTTCATCTAACCTTATGGACCATGTGACCCCTCTTTAAGGCCAAAGATTGATATTGTTAATTATGATGTTTTTTGTATTGAAAAAAAATGGACCTGTACAATATGTTTATAAAAATTTTTACTTTTTTAGAATAAGTAAAAATTTTCGCAATTTATATGTGTTTGTTTTATTCTGGCAACTGGCCAGATTTTCAGTCTGGAAGGAGGAGGGCATAAATGCAAGCTATTTAAATAGCGAATTTTATGCTAACGAATGGATAGCTTTATCTTTGTACTTTGTTTTATTTCCTATTTTTACATTGGCTATCACTGACTCCCTCGTGGAGCCCCAATAGTTAGATAAGTTTAACGCAATCTGATTGGTAGATATATTTAAGACATCAGCTAATTAATTATTAATTTGTGTCAAAACAACAGTAATTTGTCAGTCATTGGATTTTTAATTTCCCACCCTCCATCCCCATTCTCCACCTGCTTAATTTGTTTTGAATTAAATTACATTGTTAATTCTCTTGTTGTTATATGCATATGTATATTTGGCTGGGACCATGTGACCCCTCTTTAAGGCCAAATATTGATATTGTTAATTATGATGTTTTTTGTATTGACAAAAAATGGACATGTATAATATGTTTATAATTTTTTTTACTTTTTTAGAATAAGTAAAAATTTTCGCAATGTATATGTTGTTTGTTTTATTCTGGCAACTGGCCAGATTTTCAGTCTGGAAGGAGGAGGGCATAAATAAATTAATGTTCAACAGTGCTGCGTATTGATTTTATATCAAAAATAATCAGAGAATACTCTATAGACTATTCATAATCATCTCCTAAAAATAAGAATAGATTTTACTGATACTTAGCTAAATACAAAATAAGAATGTTTCCTACGATACTCACGTTTTTCATTAATGGTATGGTTTTGATTTCCAAAGCCGATTAGGGTTTTATACGCATGCAGTCTTCTTATAAAAACATAATTTATTTGAAGTTGGAGTAAAATATTTAAAAAATATTCCATCAAATCATCATAAATGTTTCCAACGTTACCGTTTCCTACGATACCGGATGTTTAAAATCTTCTCGGTCGGATAAAATTATTATTATTTTCAATCCATCCCCAGTCTCAGCACTTTACAAAAAACACCAGACGACATGATTATACAAAAATTAGCTGTACATTATCATGCTTAAAGCATAATGTAACGTAGGAAACTTGTATAAAATAAAGGGAAAAATGTCCACTTCCGTCCATGCTCACAATTTCAAAATAGTTAGAGATATGCTATTGAAATTTTACAGGTTTGTTACTGATGTATTTTTCTTAAAGGAAACACAAAAATTAGAGGATATTTAGATAATTCATGTTTTTCAAAGTAGCCACACAGAAATGGCATACTTAATTGAGAATGACTGTATATCGTGGCTGTCAGTTTTATTTGTGGAGGAAACCGGAGTACCTGGAGAATACCGCCGATCTGTCGCAAGTCACTGACAAACTTTACCACATAATGCTGTATCGAGTGCACCATGCCATGAGTGTAATTCAAACTCACAATTATAGTGGTGATATGCACTTATTTTACATGTAGTTGTAAATCCAACTACCATACGATCACGACTACATTGCCCCTCCCCCTTGATGTAGGCATTGTGAATCAACCCATGTCAGTGCTTTATGCTTATGGTTAGATTTCAACAACATTGAACATTAGACCACAACGTCATTTTAGAGTTCCTTAGGCTAACAATGCAATGAGTTGGATTTCCAACCCAAAACTAAACATGTATGTCAGGATCTCCTTGATATTGAATGATTTAAAGTGCAGTTGTTGTTTGTTTTGATAATCTTTATTGCTTATAAAACCCTTTTGGGTATAGCAATACAAACATAAACTAACATTAAACAGACAATGTATATATACATGTATAATGAAATACAACTACCACCGCTTGATAAAAACAATATTATGTTTCATATGCTCTGACCAACGTCACTGGGGTAAAGCTGATGACCGCAACTGCAATGACGGCCATCCAAAGACGGCGGACGCGGAATCAGGCAAGAATCCCCTTTGTCGACCAAACCGTTTCCGTAATGTATCCCAAATGGCACATGCATCGGTACGATAGCAATCCACGAACCCATCACAAGAAAATCACAAACTACGACCAAAAAATGTATATGAAAGAGAAAATCCTACTTTAATGATATCTAAAGAATTGTTGATCACCCTTGTTAGGACGTTCTTTTCATAAAAGATGAATCACGAAAGCGTTCATTTCAAAATAACTATATTAAATCAACGTTAGAGAAACCCGAAGGAGCAATAAACTATGGACAATCCAGAGAAGCTGTCAGCACTGGGCACATAAGACATATGACGAAGGCAAAGAAGACACAAAAACACAACACAACATAGAAAGCTAAAAAGACGAGCAACACGGACCACACCAAGAGATTGGCGTGAACCAAGGTGCTAGCGAATGGTAAACAGTTCATGTCTCTGATAGAACACCAGCAATATTACTCATATAGTGAAGAAGTGATTTTCACAAAAATACGCAAACAAACACAAATGACGTAAATAAGACATGAGCCCTCTTGCAAAAAACTAAAGATGAAGACGAACCGAACATCGTTAACGTAGTATATGAAATACATACTATCAAGTTCTTAATACTACATTTCAAAGCGAACAGGGACAGACAATAAAATTGCCGGTAACATGAACATTGATACGGATAAGTTGGAAATAGGAATATATTATATTCCTGTCTTAACAGCTAAAAAGACTCCTGTCAAATATGACATTCATCAGGTGTGCTATAAAATTAATTTAAGAAAAGTTTGAGGATACCAAAGGGGTAATCAGAGGCTGTAAATCGAAAAAAAGGAAAGACAATGCAATTGTCAAGACTAGAGAAAAGGGACAAAAAGGACAAACAATTATAGAAAAATCACTGCACAGAAAACTAAATGTCGGGTTATACATACCTAATTAAATAGCTACTTTTTAATTTAGAAATATATGAAACAAATATATATCTAAAATATTTCTGAAACCAATTTAAGAGGAAAATGAAAAACAAACCGTAACATGCACGGTAAAAAATAAACGTTGTGTTCGTGTTGGACAAATGTTTTTTTTTGTGTGCGTGTGTAGTAGTTTATGGACCATTGTTTTCCTCTCCGTCTTTTTTTCTTTTGGCCATTGTATTATCTCTCCATCGTTTTACGGCTACTTTGATATCTTCAAACATTTCTCCAAAACCTGCAAGACCTTAAAACCATAAGAAAAATAATGATACATTTAGTTGATGTCATTATGTAAAATAAATAATTCTAAAAACATACCTGCAAATAAAAGAACACTGCCAAATCTAAACACAATACAATTTAAAACAATTTCCATTTGACGTGAAAACAGTCAACACGCGTCCAGAGACCTTCAATATGACTGTTAAGTAATATCAAGTAGGAACAGTCAACACGCGTCCGGAGACCTTCAATATGACTGTTATGTGATATCAAGTAGGAACAGTCAACACAGCAGTCTTTGATATGACAGCTAAGTGGTCTTAAGACTGTTCTGTCTGGGTTATTTAGATAATTGTATGCATTAACTAATTAATATTCATGTAGAATGTATTGCAATATACCTTTTCTTAAAGTGAAAGTAGAAAAATCAATCGTAACCTTTTCTTTTATCAAATGAAAATAGTTAATTAAATCTGTGTTTTTTGTAGGATGTAGCTTATTGGACAAACTTATTTTAATGTTTGTTAAGTGACAACACAAACTAATTTAGAATTAACAAACTATGACATGAAAAGAGTATGTAACATTGCTAGTTTAATGTGTGCTAGATAACCTCATTTATTCAAAATCAACTTGTATATTACATATTAGGTAGGAATCATTTATTTTCATGACAATGAAAAAAAAAGTCGGTAATCGGGTCAATTCAATTGTTTCTTTAAAATAAAAAAAACAAGTCAAAACAAAAACAAATGTAAAAAAGTATAAACACAAAAAACCACAAAAAAAAACAAACACAAAAACAAAATACAAACAAACAACACACACACACAAACAAAAATTAAAGCAAAATATATCATTCGGTCGTTCCTTAATATTATGTGAATCTGTCAAAACTTTTTTTAATGTTTAACGGGCAACTTGTGTGGATTTTATGCTTTACAACATTCTTCCTCTTAAATTTATTCATTATTATAAAGAAAGTTAAAGTAGTGACGGTTATCAATTCCCCAAGGATGATTAAAACAAACAACATCTCTAACCTCACAACAAATTTTTGAATACAAAATCGACTACTAGTATCACACATGCCGATGACAATCCAGGCGATAGTTTGGAACAGGCACAAAAATGTGGCGGGGATATGCCGGTCAATACTATTCGATCCCCAATCTTCCAACACTTGATATTTGGACCACAAACGGTTATAACAATGAAAAATATGCACATATTATTTTGAAGATGACAAATATGTTTATAATGTTTAATTGTGTAAATGTCTTCTTTATCAATAAGAAAAGAGTGAAGATAGCAAAGGGGTAATCAGAAGCCGTAAATCAAAGAAGAACAGACAACACAATGGCCTAAGTGAAAAAGGACGAAAGGAAAAAATAATGATCTAAAAACACTACTAAAAAAACTAAGGTTCGAGCAACACGAATCCCACTAAACACCGTGGGTGAACCATATATTTTTCAACGAGTTTCTGAAATGTAGTTGGTATCAAAATAAGTCCATATATTTTATTCTTATTTCTCATTACTACATTAGTTTATAATTATTTTATTTGATCAATGATATAAAGAGGATCAGATACAAGTTTTACTAACTTATGGAGTCTTCTCCTATATATACAGTCATTATTACATTATATTGAGAATGCACAAGAAATCAAGAAAAATACAATTTTATCATATAACATAGCGGAAAATAGTAAACGAATAAAAAGAAATGAAGTGTGTGTGTGTTTAGATGGTGGATGGTGTTTAGTTAGTACATGTACATTAAACGATTAACCAAACATTTCTCATGTTTCTCATTCCTCCTTGTTGTTGGTCTTTTATATGTAAGAGTATTATCAGGATTAGGGTGATAGGGTTATGGTGTTTAACGCCACTTTAAAAAGAGTTAAGCTATATCGTGGCGGTCAGCTTTATTAGTGGAGGAATACCCGTAGAAAACCACCGAATAGTCGCAAGTCACAGACAAACTTTATCACAATGTTGTATCGAGTACACCACGCCACAGGTGAAATGCTAACTCACAATTTTACTAGTGATAGGGTCTGATTGCACAGGTAGTTGTAAATCCAACTACCATACGATCATGACGGTCGCCGGATTTCCAACTCACAACTTTAGTGGTGATAGTTTCTGATTGCTCATGCTGGTGGTAAATCTAACTACCATACGATGACGACCGCAACGATCCCCTATATGCAAGTGGATTCGCAGACAATGAAATGTACTTTAACAGTAAGAATTGTGTTATCGAACGTTAAAAGCAAAAAGTCAAATAACTCATTTACTAAATGCGCATTTTGAAATAAAATTACAGATTGTGAAATGTACTTTAATACTAGTATTGTGTCAGCGAACGTTAACAACAAACATAAAAGAACAATATCGGCTAATGCACATTTTAAAATAAGATTACAAAATACCAATAAGAATTCCTTTTTGATTTTATTTGTAACTAAATTAGTGTTTTTTATCAAAAACAATAATACCTGCACTCTAGATCTGAAGCCTTACATAATCTTGTAAATATTCGTCTTTAATTAGAAACACAACAATCAACGTTTCTTTTCCCTGAAAATACATAAATACCGTCCAAACTCTTGGTGTCAAAGGTTAAAGCATCGACTATTTTTTTCGAAATGACCGAATATTCCAGTTATCAGAGGTAGCGAATTGTCGGAGGAAGCGAGTTGTCGGAGGAAACAAGTTGTCGGAAGAAACAAGTTGTCTGAGGAAACGAGTTGTCGGGGGACACGAGTTGTCGGAGGAAACGAGTTGTCGGATGAAACGAGTTGTCGGAGGAAACGAGTTGTCTGAGGAAACGAGTTGTCAGAGGAAACCAGATGTCTGAGGAAACGAATTATCTCAGGAAACGAGTTGTCGGAGGAAACGAGTGGTCGGATGAAACGAGTTTGTCGGAGGAAACGAGTTTGTCGGAGGAAACGAGTTGTCTGAGGAAACGAGTTGTCGGAGGAAGCAAATTATATGAGGAACCGAATCGTCTGAGAAAACGAGTTGTCGGAGGAAACTAGTTGTTGGAGGAAACGAATTATCGGAGGAAACGAATTGTCTGAGGAAACAAGTCGTCGGAGTAAACGAGTTGTCTGAGGAAGCGAGTTGTCGGAGGAAACAAATTATCTGAGGAAACGAATTGTCTGAGAAAACGAGTTGTCGGAGGAAACTAGTTGTCGGAGGAAACGAGTTGTCTGAGGAAACGAGTTTTCTGAGGAAACGATATGTCTGAAGAAACGATATGTCTGAGGAAACGAGTTGTCGGAGGAAACGATTTATCTGAGGAAACGAATTGTCTGAGGAAAGGAGATGTCTGAGGAAACGAGTTGTCGGAGGAAATGAATTGTCTGAGGAAGCGAATTGTTCGACGACTTGCGTCTCGTAGTGAAACGCTTTACACCACTGACTCGAAATGAAACAAACAGTTGTATACCAACACAATATACATATATTGTGTTTGTACCAGGTATCATCATTCATTCTGTAAAATATGTGTTAGAATCCTAATGAGATTGTTGTTTAACGCCAAATGAGCAATTTTCTGCTATTTCATGGCGAGAACAACTTAATTTTCAATGAGATGATGATGAGGTCCGCTTTGTTCTAAATCAACACACTGAGTTGGATATTAACAGTGCTATAGCTCACTGAAGCAACAGTTCGTGGGTAGACCTGTCGCCCCATTCGGACATATACCTATTTTATTTTGGCCTGACAAGATCGGTCCTCCAAGCGACGAACTATCGCACTCGAGGCGAACACACTACACAAGCGATGCTGTATTGGCTTGTACTTAGAAATCAATTGTCTTATTTACTTCTTTAATTGCCACATAAATTAGAATGCTTTATGAGGGTGGGAATGGAGTATTATGTAAAACGATTAACGGTAAATGTTGCTTGAAATAATGGTAGCGATAAAGTTTTAACGCTAACAGTATCTTGAAATAACGGTCATGGCGAATCACAACAAAACTGTCCATATCACATAGTAGAAAGGGAAATAACACTCGAAAGGTCAGCATAGTCACGTGACCTACCCCTAAAACTTGCATATTTTGATTTCTTGTCCAAAGACCTTTGCAACGATATATATGATTTGGGGGTGCTATGCAATTTTGAAAATCCGGCAGAATCCCTACCAAATGACGCTTACATTGAAAAGAGAAAAAAGAATTTGACGCTGGACATTAAAGGGTATTTGCACACTCTTTTATGCATTAATCACAATAAACATTTAACAATATTGATATTTTCATATACTAGCAATCTATTTTGTCGACAAATCTACAAAAGATTTTCACAGTAATGTATAGAATCTATATACATTAAAAAAAAAATCTAAATACCATGTTTAACATCATATCAATAAAACTGCATCATGCAGAATTTTGACTTGGCGAACGCACCTTTCTTTTTAGCCTAAAGTCTCTTATTGATAGCACCCCTACCTTTCTAATTAAGCTGCTTCTATTCAAAGGGGATACATATTGACTAATGTAGTTATTCATAGAAACATTGACCTTTAAGAAATGGATTTTAAAACAACATGCAGTCTTTTCTCAAAATTGCTGTCTTTCATTACAATAACTATATTCTATAGACAAGATATTTCATTTACCGGAAACGATCTGAATATAAATACAAACTTACAGCTGTATCAGCCGGTAAGCCATAGACCGAATCGATCAATCAATCCATTAGATGTCAATTTTGCCGCGCTAAGGGCAGATACCCTCGCTTCAATGCACAGGTGGTGCTTCATAACTACGTAAACAAAATCATCCGCGATAGGGTACCTCAGAAAACCCTGTTGGGAAACGATGAAATAACCGTAATTCGTGTTTTTTTTATATTTATCACAAGTTTATTATTGCAGACAAATGATTGATCGTTTTTGACAACCTTTCCGTGTAGAAAAACGGTGAAAATCAGTATTTTCCCCAGTGACCTCTTTCAAGCATCTCATCGCCTAAAAATATGGCGGTGAAAAAAACTCTCTATATTTAGCTGACACAATTGCATCCCCCTTAGCCAATCACATCAAAGATGGTAAAAATAAACTCTATAATTAGTAAGGAATCCCATACAAAACATCAAATCCCAGCATTCTTAGCGACAAACTATATTTTGACCTCCGACGGCAGTCACCATTTCAGTGTATTTTCAAAGGAAAATATGTCGAGATTTCTGTTTCTTTCAGGCTTTTATCTGCAAGCATGACACTTGTAGATTGTTCTCATGTATTTTAATATTTCATTCGTTTCAATTCCAGTATTTTAGATGTGAAGGTTGGAAAAATTCCAAGATATAAACATAATTTAAACCACACATCCATGTGAGATTTCCAACGTGACCCCTTATTTATATTTTATCCATTTTGTATTCTCTATTTGAAAGTTTATGCCCTATAATGCTGCCTTGAACTATTGTATTAAATGTTTAACAATTAAATAATCAAATTACCACAGGATGGTTTTCATATGCTGTCTAGATGTTAATAGAATGATATTTTAGGATCCCCTCACCTATGACTATGAAGTTGTAAAGTAATACAACCTCCTATCTGTGTATCAGTCCATGCCAAAAATGTCTACTGTTATTTTCCCCCAAAATGTCTACTGCAGAATATTAGGTTTTTCCCAAAATGTCTAAACAGATTTTAATTTTATTTTATATGAATAGAATAGAATAGAATATGTTTATTTGTCAATTAAAGATGCCCATGACAGGCAGTATAATTACATTGTACATGAAAATTACAATATTTACATTAATTGGTATGATTATGATTGATTGGATTTAACATACAAGACATACTAATACTATTACATGTAAATATACAATTTTGTAATCAATAATTTTGACAAGTATATTGTAATAGATTAAGAGACAGTGTATCATCCACAGTTGTATATCTACCACAGATACAGTATATAATTATTATTATTAATACTGTATAACATAAAATATGACTATTATTAATTTTGAATTATATCATTTCTATATGAATGTAACTTTAGTATCATATCTGAAAGTTGATTTATGATGAAATTGTCTTCATTGGACATTAACCATATAAATTGTTCTCTAATAAGTAATATCTAAATGTTTAAAGTTATAATTATTATTATTTATAAGATCAATAAATGGTGTTCTCACATTTTGAAGTGCTTCACATTTTAATAAGTGAATTTCATCTTCAACTTCCTTTAAACATAATTTACAAATTCTTTCTTTTGCCTGAAGCCCTCTGTGTCTTCTTCTTTCTATTTCTAAATTATGATTACTTATCCTTAATTTTGAGAGTAAAATTCTTTGTTCATCATTTTTTTCTAGATAAATAGGGTGCTAGACTTATGTTATTTTTAAATAATCTATATGTTCTTAATTTATTTCCAAAATCCTTATTAATTTTATCATCATGTAAAGATAGGAACCACAGTCTATTTTAATTAGATTTAAGTTTAGTGTACTAGAAATGTTTTAAATTTGTTTTTGAGTTCATAACAAATCTTAAGTCAAGTTTTAAATATTTTAATAAGGACAGGATAGTACTACCAACTTTTCTTATTCTGATTT